>CM019698.1:28243539-28471674 GCA_009760885.1 Achatina immaculata
CACTCTGTGACTCGGTCACGTCTTCATGAACCACATCAAGGGCAACCACCCGTTCCATCGCCACCGACACAGCCCCAGTTTGATCTGCCATGCTTGATGTGCTGACTTCAGAGGCCGTGCCACTACTCTTACATTTCCATAGAGAACAAAACCCCGACCATGTCTGCTGTTCCCAGACACTGAGCCATCTGTATACATTACCGTGTAGGAAGAGCCACAGTTATGCTGGGTGAGATCTTGAACCCAAAGTTCAACTGCCTCTTGAGCCAAATCTCTATATTCTCTCTCCTTCTGTATAATAACCTTTGTTAGCTGAGGTCCTCGTAACCTTCAGGCAGTACATCCAGATCGCCCACAGACATTATTGTTTCCTCAGTCTCAGTCATCCAGGATATGCTTTGTTTGATGCGTCTTCCCTTTTATCAGTCCCAGCTCCTTATGGAGAGGATGATCCTTCATGCCAGCAACCCTGATGTGTGCCTTTACCTGAGCTTACCTGAGTTTTGATCTCACACTCAACATATCAAGCAGAAAGTTCATGCCAGCAACCCTGATATGTGCCTTTACCTGAGCTTACCTGAGTTTTGATCTCACACTCAGCATATCAAGCAGAAAGTTCATGCCAGCAACCCTGATATGTGCCTTTACCTGAGCTTACCTGAGTTTTGATCTCACACTCAGCATATCAAGCAGAAAGTTCATGGCTGCTACCAGAATAAATCTGGTGCCGCCTAAGACCACTTTCTCCGCCTCGTTCTGTACACGCTCTAATTTATTCAGGCGTGTATTGGAAAGGGTGGGCAGGCATAGACCATACTCCAATGCAGACAGCATCAGCGCAGCATCAGCAAGAATAGAGTGCACTGGTTCCAACGCTTTCCTGCCTTTTTCTATTGTATTGTCCACATGGTGTGACAAGGATAAGGATTGATGTGATCCCTAGATACCTCATGAAATGGGTTCTCTTAATATCTTGTCCTGACATTTCACAAACGGAACTTCAAATCTCGTAATTCTGTTATTTAATGAGCACCACAGGATGTTATATTTTTCTGGGTTTATCACCGCATTGTTATCCTCACACCAGCTTGTTATCACCACATTGTTATCCTCACACCAGCTTGTTATCACCGAATTGTTATGCTCACACCAGCTTGTTATCACCACATTGTTATCCTCACACCAGCTTGTTATCACCGAATTGTTATGCTCACACCAGCTTGTTATCACCGAATTGTTATGCTCACACCAGCTTGTTATCACCGAATTGTTATGCTCACACCAGCTTGTTATCACCACATTGTTATGCTCACACCAGTTTGTTATCACCACACTGTTATCCTCACACCAGCTTGTTATCACCACATTGTTATGCTCACACCAGCTTGTTATCACCACACTGTTATCCTCACACCAGCTTGTTATCACCACACTGTTATCCTCACACCAGCTTGTTATCACCACATTGTTATCCTCACACCAGCTTGTTATCACCACACTGTTATCCTCACACCAGCTTGTTATCACCACATTGTTATGCTCACACCAGCTTGTTATCACCACACTGTTATCCTCACACCAGCTTGTTATCTGATCCACCCTGATCTGTTCCTCTCTACACCTCCCATGCTCATACATGTATGTTAATATCTCACCACCCTAGATCACAGTTCTCCCCACACAGTTCCAAAATAACAGCCAGTAGAATATACATTGAATAACACAGGGGACAAGGGTAACTCCTAAGACAGCCCCGTTGCAATGGTTCTGGGCTCTGAGATCCATGATCTGTGCTTGAAGACAACTGATCGCCTTAACAGCACTGGAGCTATCCATCGAACTAATCTTACATCTACCCCAAACTCCATCAGAAGTGTCAACAGCGTTGTATAATCCACTCTGTTGTATGCATCCTCAAGAACAAGTGTCACAACTACGGTTTTCTCATTTTTATGGAATGTCTCTCGTATACATCATACGCCAGGATCGCTGTGTTATTGGTTGTATCTCTTCCTGGACGATAACCTCCTAATGTATTCGGTAGTAGCCCGCTGGTCTCTAGAAGGCCTGATAGTCGCAGGCTATAATCCTCTCAGTCACTTTGCCATATACGTTTAGTAATGCTCTTATCCGGTAGCCATTCAGTTTTGTATTGTCTTTACCTGTTTGTGGCAAGGGAATCAAGTAACTGTGGAGTCAGTCATCGGGTATTACACTCTGGTTGTAATCTTCTGTCATCTGCTTTATTACCTTGTCATCTGATTTACTATCTTGTCATCTGATTTACTATCTTGTCGTCTGATTTAATACCTTGTCATCTGATTTACTACCTTGTCATCTGCTTTACTATCGTGTCATCTGATTTACTATCTTATCATCTGATTTACTATCTTGTCATCTGATTTACTACCTTGTCATCTGATTTACTACCTTATCATCTGATTTACTACCTTGTCATCTGATTTACTACCTTGTCATCAGCTTCTTTGAGATTTCCATACAGGACGCCATCAGGACCTGGTGCGCCATTTTTAGCATTCTTAATTGTCTGTCTTATCTGCTCCATCTGTACTGGGCTTTCCAGGAAGAATTTTTGTTCAGAACTTGATATTGTGTTTCTTGTCTTGACTTTTTGTACAGAATTTGATATTATGTTTCTTGTCCTTGACTTTTTGTACAGAACTTGATATTGTGTTTCTTGGCCTTGACTTTTTTGTACAGAACTTAACATTGTATTTCTTGTCCTTGACTTTTTTGTACAGAACTTGATATTGTATTTCTTGTCCTTGACTTTTTGTACAAAACTTGATATTGTGTTTCTTGTCCTTGACTTTTTGTACAGAACTTGCTATTGTGTTTTTTGTCCTTGACTTTTTGTAAAGAACTTGGTATTGTGTTTCTTGTCCTTGACATTTTTGTACAGAACTTGATATTGTGTTTCTTGTCCTTGACTTTTGTGTACATATTTTGATATTGTGTTTCTTGTCATTGACTTTTTTGTACAGAACTTGCTATTTTGTTTCTTGTCCTTGACTTTTTTGTACAGAACTTGATATTGTGTTTCTTGTCATTGACATTTTTGTACAGAACTTGATATTGTTTTTCTTGTACTTGACTTTTTGTACAGAACTTGATATTGTGTTTCTTGTCCTTGACTTTTTGTACAGAACTTGATATTGTGTTTCTTGTCCTTGACTTTTTGTACAGAACTTGATATTGTGTTTCTTGTCCTTGACTTTTTTTACTAAACTTGATATTGTGTTTCTTATCCTTAGACGCTCTTCGAGATTACTCTTATCCTTTGACTTATCTTTGGGAAAAGGGCTCTCCCTTTCTGCTGATCAGATCTCAGTACATTCTCTCCCTTATCCCTTATGTTGGTATGTTGGTGAATTAAAAATTAAACTCTTAAAAATTGCGGAACAATTAGACAGGTTTTTATTTGAAAATTAGGAAGGAAAACGATTTGAAAACCTCTAATGGCAAGTGTAACATAAACACCAGCTGTGTACTCACACTAAATAAACCGAGCTCATGCCACTGACTCACCTCAAACTGGACAAATCGTAGCAGATTTAGCACACACAGTTAGTACATGGCCACGTATACGAAACATTCTCTTTGTGGTTAACTCCCCTGGTAATCTTGTTAAGGTAGGCTGTTGTTCTTATCTTTCCTCAGTTTCTAGACAGCCATGCATTATGGGTAACATTACTTATGTCGTGTTTCTCTAATATCTTTGCGCGTATGTTAGAAACGTACTTTAAAACTAAGAAATCACAGGCTGACTTCATTTTATGTCATCAGTCAATCAGTCAGTCATTTGCATGTCCCTTGCGGAACTTTGCCTCCCTAACAGCACTCCTGTAGGCCTTTCGGTTGTGAGCATGATGTCATGCTGCTGATGCATCCATTTGCAGATTATCAACGATGTCCTGCAGCCATCTTCGCCTTGGTCTTCCTCTCTTTCTTTTTTCCCATTATGTACCCTTCCAAGATAGTCTTCTCTAGATTATCATGACGTTTAATTTGTTCAAAACATTTAAGTTTTTCTTTTAATCCTCTTTACTAGCCAGCCTTCTTCAATATTAAGTTCTTGTAGTATGAATATGTTTGTTCTTTTTTGTGTCCATGATATTTGAAGAACTCTTCAATAGCACTTACATTGATCGGCATTTATATATTTCTCAGCTCTTTTGTTAAGTGTCCAGGTCTCACAGGCATATGTTGCGATGGAAAAGATGATGCTCCTAAAAATCTTATTTTTGTAGTTCTGTCTGTTCCTCTCCACAAATTCTTTAGTTGTTTTACTTTCTCAAGAGCGATAGATATCCTACTTTTAATTTCCCTCATTGTATCTCCATTATTAATTAGCAGCGATCCAAAATATTCAAAACTCACCACTTCTTCCAGTTTTTCTTCATTGACACATATTTCAGCTGCTTTGTTTTGTCAGTTGTCATCAATTTAGTTTTATTCACATTAAGATATAGGTTTTGATCTTCACTATTCTTAAGGAATGACATAATTAGTTTTCCCATTCCTTTTTGTGTTGTGGACAGTAATACTGTGATATCAGCATATCTAATCTCTGGTATTTCATAACCTCCAATTGTTATGGCATCGTAATATTCTTTATTTACATCTTCTCTAACATTTCTCATTATATTTTCAGTATACAAGTTAAATAAATAAGGCGACAATATTCACCTCTGAAGGACCCCTTGTTTTATGTCAAACCAAGTTGTTGTTTCAACATTTATTGTTACTGCTGCTTGTTGGTCTAGATACAGCAGTGATGTTAAATGTATCAGATGTGTTGAAAATCCCATTCTTTCCATTATTTCCCAAAGCTTCTGGTGTTGAACACAATCAAATGCCTTTGAGTAGCTATAAATATAGATTCACATTAAACTCTCTGCATTTCTCTTTATTAATCTTATATTGAATATATGATCTCCTAATCCTCTTACTAGCCTGAAACCAGCTTGGACCATACTGACTTATTCTTCTATTTTCTAACTAGGTCGACCCATTATGATTTTTAACAGAATTTTACTGGCATGACTAATCAGGGCAACAGTTCTGTAGTTTGCACATAATTTCAGGTTACACTTTTTTGGCAGTTGTATGAATATAGTTCTTTTCCATTCTTTTGGCCAAATACCTGAATGCCGTATCTTTTTACATAGTGCATGATAGATTGTTGCACATTCCTTTCCTCCTGCTTTAATAAGTTCAGATGTTATCTCATCACATCGCGGCGATTTACTGTTTTTCATATTCTTTATTATCCATACCGAGCGCGGTCTGTTTGGCTGAGTGGTTAGTCGCTGGGTTTACTAATCTGGTGGTACCGTGTTCAGTCCCAGCAGTGGGATTTTTCTGGTATACACAAAAAAGACCCAGGGGTAACCCAGCCTCTAAAAATTGGTACCAGAGAAATCTGGGAAGATAAACAGCCAGGCGTGATACTGACCACATCAGACTTTCAAGTGCCGAAGGTCATGGAAAACATAGACCTAACACCATGTTCTCTAATATGCTTTAATGGTATGCACACGGGAGTTGTACCTTTTACCCTTATGTATTGCCCATACAACTTCTTCTATTGTCTGTTCGGGTTCTTTTTCCTCCAATAATAGTTCATACTGTAGATTTCTGATAAGATAGTCAGTTGTTTCATACATTCCTCTGCAATATTCCTTCTATCCCTCTAGAATTTCCTTTGTCTCTGTTAAGGTATTCCCCATCTCGTCACAAATTACATTTAGCTTAGGTGTGACATTTCTTGTCAATGTCTTCATTTATTTCAACATTTCACTATCTCTTCCACATTTGTGATGTCCTTCTATTCTTTCATAGCAATCTTGTATGTATTGTTTTTTTTTTTTTGTCTTTTCTTATGTTTCTTCTTACTCGCTTTGTTAAAGATTTATATTCATTTCTGTTGTTATTTGTCATTTTCCATTTCGCCTATATTTCTCTGCATTGTTGTATTAGTTATAGTGTTCCTAGTGTAATCCATTCATTTGTATGTGTTTCTTTACTGGAACCACGTCTTTAGCTGTTGTTATTAAGATATCTCTGTCCTGCTTAGCTAATTCATCTGGTGTCATCTCCTCCTGTACAGCCATCTGTATCTTTAAACGGTTCTTCACGTCTATACCGTATTTTTCTGGTATATTTGTAAGATCAAAACGGAGTGGTCTTGGTCCCGTAACTGTCTTTTGTGTCTTTATCTTCATGTCTGCTATTAATAACTCATGGTCCGTGTCACAATCAGCACCTGGTAAAGTTTTTGCTGATGTTATATTTGATCTCCACCTTCTTTGCACTAAAATGTAATCTATCTGATTCTTGGTTTTCTCATCAGGTGATGTCCATGTGTAAAGTCTTCTTGGATGTTGTTTAAAAAGTGTGTTAGCGACCATTTGCTTATTTTCCATGCAAAACGCCATTAGATTGTAACCTGCCTCATTTCTATGTCTTATGCTAAATTTCCCCACAACATGTCCTTCATCTTCTGCTCTTTCTGTACCAATCTTTGCATAAAAATCGCCCATTATTAATATAATATCATTTTTACGTACTTGATCTATCGTCATTTGCAGTGTGTTACAGAAGTCTTCTACTTCCTCTTCTTCTGCTGCTGATGTAGTTGCATGTATCTGGATAATTGTTACATTTCTAGGAGTGCCCTTAAGTCTGATTGTGAGGATTCTATCACTTACTGGATTGTAACCTAGTAATGCTTTTGATGTTAATTTGTCCAAGTAAAAAGTCACTCCATTCTTTCCTCCTATTTCTCCACCAGAGTATATAAAGATATTATCATTCTCGCTCCTGAAGTGTCCTGATCCTTCCCATCGATGTTCGCAGATTCTCAAAATGTGTTTCCCCGTTCTTTTCATCTCGTCTCTTATTATTTGATACTTCCCTTCATACATAGGCCGAGACAGTGGAAAGGAAAGAGAGGCACAGAGAGAAAGAGAGAGAGAGAGAGAGAGAGAGAGAGAAATGGAGAGATGCAGAGAGAAAGAAAAAAGGGAGAGACAGAGAGAAGAGAAACACAGAGATAAAAAAAAAGAAAAAGAGACAGGTGAACAGAAAGACAGCGAGAAAAAGAGAGACAGACATAAAAAGAGAAAGGGAGAGAAAGACACAGAAAAAGGTTGAAGAATTAGTCACATAGACCAAACTGACATTGTGCCGTACGTACGACACTGTAACCATCATATTCAATTTAGTCTTTCACTGTAACTATCACATTTAGTTTAAACTTTCACTATAGCCATCACATTCAGTTTAGTGTAAAATAGTACATCAGAAGGCAGTGAGTGTAGTAATTCCAGTATTATTAGTCCATGTACTATGTGTAGTGTATGTAGTTGTTTTAGTATGTCCAGCATATTTAGCTTATGTTGTATGTCCAGTATATTTATTTTATGTAATATGTCCAATATATTTAGTTTATATAGTATTATCAGTATATTTGGTTTATGTAGTATGTGTAGTGTATGTAGTTTTTTTTGTATTATGTTAATATATAGTCCCTATCTCACTATATAACCTATTTATAATGACCAGATGGTGACGAAAATATTGTGTATATTGAGCCTATATGATATTTGATCGTAGACTGTTGTGTATCTTAAATGTATGGCAACACAAAAAGTAGTTTTAAAAAAGTTTTGTTCCGCTTCAGGTTTATAGGATCTGTCTTTTTGTCTTTCAGTGACCGTGAGACCGCAGCAAATTCATAAAGATTTGTGAACGCAATACAGGAAAAACACACAGATGAAAGATCTTGCAGTGTCCGCTCTGTAATAGAAAAGAAGGGAAAACAATTTACTACCAAACTGTGATAACATGTCAGAGATGATGCTAATACATCCTTCTGTGTGGCCGAAAGACAGGCGGACGATGTGTGACTTTCTAGGGAAGCTGAGGAGTTCGGCCTATTGTCCCTTCACATTTCATATCCTAAAGTAGACCCTGTCTCTCAAATGCTGTCCCCTTCACACAGTGAAAGATCATTGCCCGTAGGAGAGTAGTACTGTCCCCTGTCCCGAGGCTGTGTATTGTGTACAATATGTTTAGCTTGTGTGACTATTGATTCTGTTGCTAAGTGTCGACTAATCTGGAGTTCGCCAGATGTGCTGTGTGATCGATCTCCAGTTTATCGCGGGGTTTCGATGACAGATGGCGGATGGCGAAAGTCCTCCAGATATGGAGGATCCCTGTGAATAAGGAGTTGTCAAAATAAGCAGGCGCGGACCAACTGGCGGTAGACTCAGAGAGCGAGGTGGGGTAGTAGGTGGCTCTACTAAAGTGCTTCAGATGCTCAGTGAAGGGAATACCAGGCGGGTAAGAGGCGCCTTAAAATCTCTCGCTTCCACTGTCTTGCGGGTAGGTCAGGGAGTCTAAAGGCTAGCGGAGAGTCCGTACACAAACCGACAGAAGGCAACGGGAAACCATTGTTGTAGCTCCCAAGAGCAATTATGCTTATTCAGAGTAATAGATTTGTCATGAACGACGTTAAAGGATGTTCCTCTGGAACAGCCTCGTCCGGTAGAGCAGCAACCGAGCCACAGGTGAGGCCAGATCGTCATCAAGCTACTGGTGGCAAACTAACAAGTTCAAAATAGCAACATGGAATGTTAGAACTTTATTCCAGGCTGGAAAATTAGAAAATGTAAAGAGGGAAATGGAAAGGATGAAGATAAACATAATGAGTGAAGTTAGATGGACAGGTGCAGGGAAGATAAACTAAGATAAATATACAATAATATATTCAGGAAGTCAGAAACATGAATGAGGAGTAGGAATAATATTTGACAAACAAACAGCAAGGACAATTGTAGGATATTTGAACATCTCGGACCGAGTCCTGCTAGATCAACTGAAAGGAGGACCAATAAACATAAATATTATACAAGTGTACGCTCCAACATCTGAAAGTTCTGAAGAAGATGTACAGCTATTTTATAATGACATAGATACAGTCCTAAAACACTCAAAGTCACATGAAGTTACAAAAGTGATGGGAGATTTTAATGTCAAAGTTGGTAAAGGAAGAACTTCAGACATCGTTGGTGACTATGGATTGGGGAGAGGAATGACAGAGGTAGTAAATTAATTGAATGGGCAAGAATACACAGCATGGTTGTAGGAAACACCTGGTTTAAACAACACCCTCGAAGACTGGCAACGTGATGCAGCCCAGACAAAAAGACTTTTAACCAGATAGACTACGTATTAATTAACAAACGATTCCGGAATGCATTACTAACAATAAAAACTATGCCACGAGCCGACTGCAATATTGACCATGACCCACTCTGGGGAAAAATTAGAATAAAGCTAAAAAAAAGCATGCAGAAAAGTGAGAAACATCAAACTGAATACAGAACTCCTTAAAAATGACCAAGAATTGCGAGAACAGTACAAATTTATTATAACAAATAGATGCAATGCAATAGCAAAGATAAATAGTATAGATGACCAACGTGCAATGTTAAGAGATTCTATCCATCAGATTGTCAAGGAGATAATACCAACGAAAAAAGAAGTCAGTAAAAATAAATGGATGACAGACGACATCTTATGACTGATGGACAAGAGGAGTAGGAGTAAAAATAACCAAGAAAAATATAGCAAGATACATAAAGAAATAAGACGCAAATGCAGAGAAGCAAAGGAAGTGTGGTTAAATGAACAGTGCAGACAGATAGAGGACTATTATACTATGTAGAACAAAAACATGCACAAACGAATTAGTGAACTCACAGCCAGGAAGATAAAATATACCACAGGATGCCTGAATTCAAAAGAAGGTAAAATGTTAATGGGAAAAGAAGACATTGTGGACAGGTGGACAGAGTACATCGGTGAGCTATATGGAGGAAAAAGACCAGAATTAAAACCAGATACTGAAAACTGTGATGGACCACCAATACTTGAAGATAAAATCATAGATGCCATCAAACACATAAAGAAAGGAAAAGCAACTGGGCCTGATAATATAACAATAGAAGAAATAGAGGCGCTAGATGGGATAGGAATAGAAATAATAACCAAGTTACTGAATGACATTTATAACAGGATTATATGCCCAGTGACCTGCTTAAATCCACATTCATAGCACTATCAAAGAAACCAGGTGCAAAGGAATGTGACGATCACCGGACTATCAGCCTCTCATGTCACATAACGAAGCTACTTCCGAGAATAATTATGAGAAGAACAAGGAAAAAGATAAAAATGGAAATAGCAGATGGACAGTTTGGATTTGTTGAAAGAAAGGGAACACACAATGCCATTTATGCTTTACGAACACTGACAGAAAAAGCTTTAGAAGTACAGAAAGATCTCTACGTATGCTTCACTGATTACACCAAGACATTCGACAAGGTGAAACGTGATGAGATTATTCAAATGCTTGAAGATATCAATATAGACGGCAAAGACCTGAGGATTGTAAAATATCTATACTGGCAGCAAGAAGCAGCAATTGGAGTTGAAAATAAAACTGGAAAATATCAACCTTTAAAATAAAGCTGTGTGTGGTGGGTAGAACAACGTGTTAGATGTAGTTATATAGCGGCCATGTTTGCTCTGTTTGATTTCTAGGATATGTGTACAAAAGTAGGGTTCTATCGGCAATAACATGTAGATGTATATTACCTACTTCTTCTTTTTTTCCTCCTCCTCCTCTTCTTCTTCTTCGTCTTCTTCTTCTTCTTCTTCTTTCGTGTTTAAAATTGGTTGTTTTTAAGTCTTTACGACCAGACAGGGTTTGTCATATTCCCCATGGCGTTAGAATCTCTAAACAAGACACTCCCTACTGGTTAACTGCAGTCAGTAAAAATAGAACAGTTCTTTACAAACATTTACAAGAATTTTCTTATTTCATCATCATCATCATCATCACTATTTTATAATCTTTACTTCAATCATCGTCACTATCATCGATATAACTTATTTATCCGTAATGTTATTATAGTAGCTATCATCACCATCATGACTATCATCAGCATCGTCCTCATGAATCAAAATTGCCATCAGACCACAGAGACTTTATTATACATGGCTCAACATCTTGTCTTAACAGAAACCTAGACACAGAGACTTTATTATACATGGCTCAACATCTTGTCTTAACAGAAACCTGGACACAGAGACTATATTATACGTGGCTCAACATCTTGTCTTAACAGAAACCTAGACACAGAGACTATATTATACATGGCTCAACATCTTGTCTTAACAGAAACCTAGACACAGAGACTATATTATACATGGCTCAACATCTTGTCTTAACAGAAACCTGGACACAGAGACTATATTATAAATCACTCAACATCTGGTCTTAACAGAAAGCTAGACACAGAGACTATATTATAAATCACTCAACATCTGGTCTTAACAGAAACCCGGACACAGAGACTATATTATAAATCACTCAACATCTTGTCTTAACAGAAAGCTGGACACAGAGACTATATTATACATGGCTCAACATCTTGTCTTAACAGAAAGCTGGACATAGTAAATAAAGTGTGCGGTAGGAAAAATATTTTCACTGAACTCATTTTCCTACTTGCAATATCCACGGTCTGTTATTTCCTCTCTTCTCTACTCTTTCTTCTCGTCTCTCTCTTCTTTCACTTACTTTGCCTTATACCACTCTTTTTCACCCACCTCTGATCAAGTTCCTCACTCTCTCTACCCATCTGGTTCTATCTTTCTGAATTACATCATTCCTTTTTCATCATTTATCATCGTCCTTTCTTACTTCATCATTTATCATCGTCCTTTTTTCTTCATCATTTATCATCGTCATTTTTTCATCAACATTTATCATCGTCCTTTCTTACTTCATCATTTATCATCGTCCTTTTTTCATCAACATTTATCATCGTCCTTTCTTATTTCATCATTTATCATCGTCCTTTTTTTCTTCATCATTTATCATTGTCATTTTTTTCATCAACATTTATCATTGTCCTTCCTTATATCATTATTTTCATTGTCCTTTCTTTCTTCATCATTTATCATTGTCCTTTATTTCTTCATTTATCATCGTCTTTTCTTTCTTAAAGTTTATGTAATTTTTTATTTGCCTTATGTCTCTTTCTCTCCCACAGTCTCTCTCTTCTTTTCTCTCTCTCTCTCTCTCTGTTTATCTACCTCTTTTCTCTCTTTCCTTCTGCCCTATCTTTCCCTCTCTCTAGCTTTGTATACCCCCTTCTCTTCCTTTTCCTCTTTCCTTCATTCTTTCTTCCTCTGTCTTTCACTCCCTTTCTCTCTCTTTACGCTTCTCTGTCTCCTCCCTCATTCTATCCCTTTCCTCTGTATACCTCTCTCTGTCTTTCTCCTTCTATCTTCATCTCATTCTCATCTTTTCTCTCTTCCTCTCTATCTCTCTCTCTCTCTATCTCTCTCTCTCTCTCTCTCTCTCTCTCTCTCTGGCAGAATGTCAGACGGGCCTGCGTGCCCAATTCTTAACCCTTTTGAAATAAAGATCAATCAATCTCTCGCTGAAAGTTGAAAGAAGAAGAACAGAACAGCAGTCAAGCTTGTGGGTGCAGTTACTCTTAGATAATAAAATCTCTTCCTTCTTTCTTACACAGTTACCCTACATGTTAATTATCCCTGTTTCTCTGATATAACTCTATGTTTCATTTATTTATTATCACTCTAGTTTATGCATGTTTCAGGTTCTCAAAAATAACTATTTCCTGATCTTTCTACATATAAAAATACAGGTAGAAATATTTACAACAGCAGCTTTCATAAAAATATGTAACAAAACATAAGAAAACCACGTGAAAACAGGTTAACAAGACGTAAATAGACCAGGAAGATAACCCACATGATGATATATAAGAGTTGTGAAGCTAACATCAGTGACAAAAATATATAACAGTTTTAGTTTTAAATTTTCAAACAAACAAATAAAAACCAGTAACAAATGACGAGATTATCACGTGACCAGTGTTTGTCAGAAGTAGGACACGAAGAGAAGGAAACTAGCTTTCATAGAAAATAGAACTTTCCCGGAATATTACTTCCCTGAAATATCGACTCGTTTTTTTTTTCCTTCCTGTTTTGATGGCTAGAACATACAAAGAACATCACAGACAAAGAACTGTTTCGTTATTATGACTCACTTTCTAGGAAATCATCACTCCCCGTTCACGTGACATGGCCTGATCACTGTGCAAGTTCTACCAGAGGTCTTCAAACTGATAAGATCATAGGGAAACCTGAGTTAGGAAAGATCGGTAGTGGTGCATGTAAAACAGAAATCAAAGAATATATTAATGATGGACTAAGTAAAGGTGGAATTAAACATTAAAATCTGAAACTAAAGATTTGCTGAATTAAAACGACACAGTTTTCATGAAATTAAGGGAGTGGAGCCAAGTGAAAACCGCTCATCGCAAGCGTAACACGGACAGCAGGAGTGTACTGGATCCAGGTAGAGCGGACCTACGCCACTGGTTCAGGAAACATGGCACCATTTCTATTTATAGCTGACATTAGGCCATTGAGGAACACACCTTTCAACATAAACAACTGCCTACCATCATCATCATCATCATCGGGTGCCATGCCGACTGGGGTAGACTATTATGCTTCTCCAGAGTACACGATCCTTCATGCAGGCCATCAGCTCAGTTGGTGATCTCCTCTCACACCATCCCGTCAGACTGTCCAGTATCATATCTATTGGTCTTCCTCTTGATCTTTTTCCTTCTATTTTTCCTGTTGTTATAATATTTTCAATTCCCCCTCTTCTCATTGCATGTCCTATGAATGTACATTGTCTCTCTCTTATCTTTTTTTTTTTTTTGACAAGTTGTTTTTGTCTCTCCAGCTCTTCTCATACATTCTTCATTAGTTATTTTTGCTGTCCATGGGATTCGCAACATTCTTCTAATAAACCACATTTCTGCTGCTTCCAATGATTTTTGTGCAGACTTGCCTATTGTCTATGATTCACTTCCATATAACAAGATCGGTTCAATATAACATTTTAGGACTCGTTTTCTAACATTCATTGATAAAGATGTGTTGGATAACATATTATTCCGTGAAATGCAGTTTTTGCTTGGCCTATTCTGTTCCTAATTTCTGTTCTGCATTTCCCATCTGAAGTTATTACTGCTGCAAGGTATTTGAATTTCTGCAGCTGCTTTAGAATAGTTCCGTTTAATTTAATACTGCATGCTGGTGGATTCTATTTCTTAGATATAACCATAGTCTCTGTCTTTTTGATGTTCAAAGTAAGGCCATTCTGTTCACTTTCTTTGGCAACTTTATCCAAGAGATTTTGCAGGTCTAGTTGGTTCTCCGCTATCAGTACTGTGTCGTCAGCATACCGAAGGTTGTTAATATTGTATCCTCCAATTTTTATGCCTGGTTCTGTAATGATCGTTCTTAGAATATTCTCGCTGTACAGAGAAAAAAGGTCTGGAGATAGTACATATCCTTGTCGCACATGTTGTTTTATAGGTTGATATTTTACAATTTTATTTTCAACTCGAACTGCTGTTTCTTGCTGCCAGTATAGATGTTTTACAATCCTCAGGCCTTTGGCGTTTATGGTGATGTCTTCAGGCATTTTAATAATTTCATTATGTTTCATATTGTTGAATGCCTTGGTGTAATCAATGAATCGTAAGTAGAGATCTTTCTGTACTTCTAAAGCTCTTTCTGTTAGTGTTCGTAAAGTATAAATGGCATTGTGTGTTCCCTTTCCTTCAATAAATCCAAACTGTTCATCTGATATTTCCATTTTTATTTTTTCCTTGTTCTTCTCATAATTATTCTCAGAAGTAGCTTCGTTATGTGACATGAGAGGCTGATAGTCCGGTGGTCATCACATTCCTTTGCACCTGATTTCTTTGATAGTGCTATAAACATGGATTTAATCACTTCATTGGGAATATAACCACTGTCGCAAATGTCATTCAGTAACTTTGTTAATATTTTTATTCCTGTCTCCTCTATTTCTTCTATTGTTATATCATCAGGCTCTGTAGCGTTCCCTTTCTTCGTGTGTTTGATGGCATCTATGTTTTCATCTTCAAGTATTGGTCCATCACAGTTTTCAGTATCTGATGTTAATTCTGGTCTTTCTTCTCCATATAGCTCACCGATGTACTCTGTCCACCTGTCCACAATGTCTTCTTTTCCCATTAACATTTTACCTTCTTTTGATTTCAGGCATCCTGTGGTATATTTTGTTTTCCTGCCTATGAGTTCATTAATTCGTTTATGCATGTTTTTACTGTCTTTATTATGAGAGTCCTCTATCTGTCTGCACTGTTCATTTAACCACACTTCTTTTGCTTCTCTGCATTTGCGTCTTATTTCTTTATTTATCTTGTTATATTTTTCTTGGATATTTTTACTCCTCCTCCTCTTGTCCGTTAGTCCTATGATGTCGTCTGTCATTCATTTATTTTTAGTTGCTTTTTTAGTAGTATTATCTCCTTAACATTTTGGTGGATAGAGTCTTTACATTGCCAATTGTTCATCTATACTATTTATCTTTGCTATTGCATTGTATCTATTTTACTTTCTCTTAGATATATTTACTTTCCTTGTCCTGCACGTCTCAGTACTTCCTATTAGATATGTTTGCTTTCCTAGTGCAGGTGGTTACTTCTGGATCATTCACTGCGTGGTACGGACATCGGCTTTTTCTTCTTCCCTTAAGTTTTCGACTGACTGCCAGACTTTTTGACTTATGTAAAAACACGTCTATAGCTGCAGTTTCCTTTGAAGCTGATTTATACTCCTTGTATAAATTCTAATATTTGTTATTTATTACTGTTGTTATTATTATTACTTATTTATTTATTACTGTTATTATTACTGTATCATTTTATTTGTCGCTATCTTTTTAACGTTATAAAATATGTTTATGGAATTTATAGATATATATTAACATGGCTTGACATTTGCAACACACACACACACAAACACATTTTAAAATGCTCTATATTTATATGATAATGTAAGACGGAAGATACAACCACAGGTAACTATCTCACCTGTTGTCACTGATTCAGGTGTTAGAGTATCTTGACTTCCGTCACATGGTACACACTGAAGATCGCCTTCAGTGTCAATGACTATCATTTCAGAGTGATCACAACAGACTGTGTTGTGATACATATCACATTCACGTCCCTGAGAGAGTCAATGAAGTACCCGGACTCACAGCCAATGATAGTTTGATGTGTGCTGTTACAGTCGTGAAGAATGGTTTGATGTGGTTTCAGATCTGAGAGTGTCTGGCAGAGTCTGCAGGCCGTGTTGTCATGTTTCTCTTCTGTCATAAATGTTCCTGGAGGACACGGATTGTACTGTCTGGTTTGTGGATGTAGAAAATGTCCAGGGCCACACAAGACTGGACGCTCAACACAAATATAAAGCCATTCCTTGTCTTTGACACCGTCATAGTTCGGGGCCCCACAAGAGACCGTTTCATGGTAACCCTGACATGCTAGAATTGGCTGCTCACACTCAAAACACTTCTCACACCTGTCTTTGTTACGCCCATTTATGGTTCGCCTTCTATAGTACCCAGGTGTACACAAGATCTGAGCATCGTGAGTTCTGGTACATTCTGTGACGAGAATCTCCAAGTCCTGGTCCCGTATCTGTGTACAGTTGTAGCAGTTTCTGTGAGTGTGCCACGAGTCTGGCATGAAGTTTACACCATCAGTACAAGGTAGGCAGAAATCTAGGTCATTTCTTGCTGTGACCAGGTATGTACCTGGATGACACACGTGACGTGGATAAGGCAAGGACTTAGAAGCACTGAATACAATCAGAAAACAGACAAGCCATACTCTGCTATGTGCGAACCTCGGATAACATATTCCTGATATGATTGTAACACGGATCTAAAAAAAAAACAGAAGTAAATACCGTAAAACATTTTGTTTAGTGTTGTCAAAGTGAGAACAAAAACAAATCTTCACAAAGCTACAATACATTTATTCGCGATAAATTACTCATTATTATTTTATTTAAGTTAAAATTAATCATCTCTAATGTATTTATCATGACATCAGTTACTTCTAAAATTGTCGGTGGAAAAATAAGTCTACATTTCCTGTCGTTATTACTATTTATATTGTTTCGAAGCTTTGCTTTTTTGCTGTTTGGTCAGGCTGTTCAAGTTCTCCTTCCTTCCAGATTTCTCTTTTTCCATTGTGTTTTCCAGTGAATGAACGTTTTTCTAGTTTCTGTTTTCTCCTATAAATGTCTTTTCGCATGATCGTTATTGATATCTTTCTTGCTGTTCTGACAGTCTGGGATTTATGTTGTATGGTTTATTGTCTGGGTCATCAACACTGCACTCAGAAAAACCCCCACCCTCACACAGATCCATCGTTGCACTGGCGGATAGTACCCACTCTGTGTTGACTGACAAGTCTCCTCGGGCGTCTAGTTTGTCTCTCGTTCCTGGCTGTCAGTCTCTCAGTCTAAGCAGAGATGTGGATTCCCTGTCTATCTTTGCCTGTCTCTTTGACTGTGTCAGTCTCTCAGTCTAAGCAGAGATGTGGATTCCCTGTCTATCTTTGCCTGTCTCTTTGACTGTGTCAGTCTCTCAGTCTAAGCAGAGATGTGGATTCCCTGTCTATCTCTGCCTGTCTCTTTGACTGTGTCAGTCTCTCAGTCTAAGCAGAGATGTGGATTCCCTGTATATCTCTGCCTGTCTCTTTGACTGTGTCAGTCTCTCAGTCTAAGCAGAGATGTGGATTCCCTGTCTATCTCTGCCTGTCTCTTTGACTGTGTCAGTCTCTCAGTCTAAGCAGAGATGTGGGTTCCCTGTCTATCCCTGTCTGTCTCTCTGGCTGTGTCAGTCTCTCAGTCTAAGCAAAGATGAGCGTTCCCTGTCTATCTCTGCCTGTCTCTCTGGCTGTATCAGTCTCTCAGTCTAAGCAAAGATGAGCGTTCCCTGCCTATCTCTGCCTGTCTCTCTGGCTGTATCAGTCTCTCAGTCTAAGCAAAGATGAGCGTTCCCTGTCTATCTCTGCCTGTCTCTCTGGCTGTGTCAGTCTCTCAGTCTAAGCAGAGATGTGGATTCCTTGTCTATCTCTGTCTGTCTCTCTGACTGTGTCAGTCTCTCAGTCTAAGCAGAGATGTGGTTTCCCTGTCTTCATCTGCCTGTCTCTCTGAGCGCGTTAACAATATCAGCTGGATCCAATGGTTGCTCATCTGTAATGATGACAGAGCCAGCCGTCTCTCTTTCCCATGGATGCATATTTATCTGAAACCACATCTACTTTGCTTAAATGTTCTATTTCTCTGAAAGCACATCTCCTTTGCTTCACCGCTCTATTTCTCTTAAACCACATCTCATTTGTTTCCATGTTCTATTTCTCTGAAACCACATCTCATTTCCTTCCATGTTCTATTTCTCTGAAACCACATCTCATTTGCTTCCATGTTCTATTTCTCCGAATGTTTACTCTCCTCGTCCAGCAAAAAAAAAAAATATTTTGAATTAGAGAAAAAGAAGAAAAAATACATGATTTTACATTTTCTAAAGTTCATTTTCTCTATTCTCTATATCTTCTCTGTGTCTGTCGCGCAATAGAAATTGCATGCAGCGTGCAGATAAAAGGATGCAAATTAAAATAAAAATACCTTGTAGGCTTTCAAAAGTAGCCAAGCTTGCGTACAAGACCGGCACAACACAGGAGTCACGTGAACAGAAACCAGCTGAGACTTCTCAGAGCTGGTGACAGTGAGGAATATTATCCGCCAGAAACGTCAGTATAAACATATATTTTTTTCCTTTGATGTACATTTGAAGTAGACGAATTTCAGATACACGCTACCAAGAATATGTTACATCCTCGTTATGGCAGTTTTGTCCTGCAGTTAGCCGACCATGAAGTTTTGTTCTGCAGCTAGTGGACCATGAAGTTTTGTCCTGCAATTAGCCGACCATGAAGTTTTATTCTGCAGTTAGCCGACCATGAAGTTTTGTTCTGCAGTTAGCCGACCATGAAGTTTTGTTCTGCAGTTAGCCGACCATGAAGTTTTGTTCTGCAGTTAGCCGACCATGAAGTTTTGTTCTGCAGTTAGCGGACCATAAAGTTCTATTTAACGTGAAAATATTCCTGGGAATATCTAACCAAATAACTCCGGCGTGGCTGGTCTCAAGCCCGTGCTGGGAAAAAAGGAGGGTCTGACCACGGGGTCAGACGGAGAAACTTGGAACCTGCAGGAAAAACCTGGTCTACCTGGCACGGAGTGTGTCAGTTTCTGACAGTGACAAGTTAGAACACGCACTCATCAAGTCCTTGTCACGTGACATCAGCTTCTGACAGTGACAAGTTAGAGCACGCACTCATCAACAAGTCCTTGTCATGTGACATCAGCTTCTGACAGTGACAAGTTAGAGCACGCACTCATCAACAAGTCCTTGTCATGTGACATCAGCTTCTGACAGTGACAAGTTAGAGCACGCACTCATCAACAAGTCCTTGTCATGTGACATCAGCTTCTGACAGTGACAAGTTAGAGCACGCACTCATCAACAAGTCCTTGTCATGTGACATCAGCTTCTGACAGTGACAAGTTAGAGCACGCACTCATCAACAAGTCCTTGTCATGTGACATCAGCTTCTGACAGTGACAAGTTAGAACACGCACTCATCAACAAGTCCTTGTCATGTGACATCAGCTTCTGACAGTCACAAGTTAGAACACGCACTCATCAACAAGTCCTTGTCATGTAACATCAGCTTCTGACAGTGACAAGTTAGAGCACGCACTCATCAACAAGTCCTTGTCATGTGACATCAGCTTCTGACAGTCACAAGTTAGAACACGCACTCATCAACAAGTCCTTGTCATGTGACATCAGCTTCTGACAGTGACAAGTTAGAACACGCACTCATCAACAAGTCCTTGTCATGTGACATCAGCTTCTGACAGTGACAAGTTAGAACACGCACTCATCAACAAGTCCTTGTCATGTGACATCAGCTTCTGACAGTCACAAGTTAGAACACGCACTCATCAACAAGTCCTTGTCATGTAACATCAGCTTCTGACAGTGACAAGTTAGAGCACGCACTCATCAACAAGTCCTTGTCATGTGACATCAGCTTCTGACAGTGACAAGTTAGAGCACGCACTCATCAACAAGTCCTTGTCACGTGACAATCTGACTAAATACCTGGTTTAAAAACTGGTAACAAAAAGGCATTGTGTACAAAATTGTGGCTTGGACAATCATGTTTCCTTGTTTGTTTAACCAGGATATGAGTAAGCTTCTGAGAAACGTGTCTTTGTACAGCAGGCAACTAATAAGGAAATTATTCTTTTGGACACTCCCAGGCGTAATGTTTGTATCTCTGAGGAGCGCAGGAATCTGACTTGGGTCGTCGGCATTACCTGACTGGTCAAGGTTGCTATCAGTGACTGTCCTGTGAGCCTTCTGTGATCATCACAGTCAGGGAGTTTTGCTGTAGTTGTCTGCCCTGTCATTTTCCAAATGCCAGAGATGTATTCATCAGTGAATAAATCCTTGAGCATGTTGATGTAAATATCTTTGTCTATTATGCCAAGTAAGGAGTCTAAGTATATGACCTGTAGTCTATTATGCCAAGTAAGGAGTCTAATGATATGACCTGCAGTCTATTATGCCAAGTAAAGAGTCTAATTATATGACCTGTAGTCTATTATGCCAAGTAAAGAGTCTAATTATATGACCTGTAGTCTATTATGCCAAGTAAAGAGTCTAAGTATATGACCTGTAGTCTATTATGCCAAGTAAAGAGTCTAATTATATGACCTGTAGTCTATTATGCCAAGTAAAGAGTCTAAGTATATGACCTGTAGTCTATTATGCCAAGTAAGGAGTCTAAGTATATGACCTGTAGTCTATTATGCCAAGTAAGGAGTCTAAGTATATGACCTGTAGTCTATTATGCCAAGTAAGGAGTCTAAGTATATGACCTGTAGTCTATTATGCCAAGTAAGGAGTCTAAGTATATGACCTGTAGTCTATTATGCCAAGTAAGGAGTCTAAGTATATGACCTGTAGTCTATTATGCCAAGTAAGGAGTCTAAGTATATGACCTGTAGTCTATTATGCCAAGTAAGGAGTCTAAGTATATGACCTGTAGTCTATTATGCCAAGTAAGGAGTCTAAGTATATGACCTGAAGTCACCCAACAGAACTGATAAACCTTGAAACCGATTACCAGTCGCACAATTAACTGTCAGCCTAGATGACATTACACTGCATGAAACCTACTTACCAGCCCCACAACTACATGTCAGAGCAGATGACATTACACTGCATGAAACCTACTTACCAGCCCCACAACTACATGTCAGAGCAGATGACATTACATTGTATGAAACCGGCTTACCAGCCCCACAACTAAATGTCAGCCTAGATGAAGTTACATTGCATTAAACGGAAACAGCAGTGAATTTAATGGCTAACAACAAAGCTGCAGGTGAAGATGAAATAACACCCGAAATGTTAAAAGCTTTCAATAGTGACAACTACAGAGAATGTTTATAAGATTTGAAAAGAAGAAAAAGTCCCTTCTAAATGGAAAAAAAGAATCATTCCTAAAAGACCAAAAGGCAATCTTAGTGACTGTAACGACTGGAGAGGAGTAACCTTAGTATCAGTTGTGTCAAGAGTATTTTGCAAGGTCAATATGAATAGATTTAAATATATTGTGGATACCGTAATGAGAGAAGAGCAAGCAGGATTTCGAAAAGGAAATCTGTCTCGCTCAGATCTTTACCAAGAATAATACTTGAAGAACATATTGAAAACAGAAACCATTAATACTGAACGTCATAGAGTTTAAAAAAGCATTTGATAGCATACACAGAGATTCATTGTGGAGAATTTTAAGTCTATATGGAATACCATACACGTTGTGTACGGTGTGAATGATGTTTAATTTATATTTATTACTAACCCAGGATGTGAGTTGTGTACAGTGTGAATGATGTTTAATTTATTACTAACCCAGGATGTGAGTTGTGTACAGTGTGAATGATGTTTAATTTATTACTAAACAAGGATGTGAGTTGTGTACAGTGTGAATGATGTTCAATTTATTACTAAACAAGGATGTGAGTTGTGTACAGTGTGAATGATGTTTAATTTATTACTAACCCAGGATGTGAGTTGTGTACAGTGTGAATGATGTTTACTTTATTACTAAACAAGGATGTGAGTTGTGTACAGTGTGAATGATGTTTAATTTATTACTAAACAGGGATGTGAGTTGTGTACAGTGTGAATGATGTTTAATTTATTACTAAACAAGGATGTGAGTTGTGTACGGTGTGAATGATGTTCACTTTATTACAAAACAAGGATGTGGGTTGTGTACGGTGTAATTAGATCACAGGCCGCTATGTATGAATGTGGTTGAAAGAATCGTCTAAATGTAAAGTAAGCCTAGTATTTTATTTGTCTTGTTTGATTCAATGCCCGCATGCCTTTTCTCATGTGTAGAGTTGATTATCTAAGTCTTTGATGGTAGAGAGAGTGGGCTGATGCAGGGAGGTGATGGCTAATAAATTAACAGCCAAGTCACAAAACTGAACATTCATCATGGGAAGGTAAAGTCTAAAAACTACTTTCAGGAAGGTAACATTAAAGTAGTATCCCTCTATTCTACACGCCTGCTTACGTATAGATGTAACTTGTTGCTTACGTATAGATGTAACTTGTTGCTTACGTATAGATGTAACTTGTTGCTTACGTATAGATGTAACTTGTTGCTTAAGTATAGATGTAACTTGTTGCTTACGTATAGATGTAACTTGTTGCTTACGTATAGATGTAACTTGTTGCTTATATATAGATGTAACTTGTTGCTTATATATAGATGTAACTTGTTGCTTATGTATAAATGTAACTTGTTGCTTATATATAGATGTAACTTAGAATAGTGTTCTAATATACTGCTATAAAATGTAAACAGACATCACAGGAGTGTTAACAGACATCACAGTAAGCTAAAATGTAAACAGTCATCACAGGAAGGTAAAATGTAAACAGTCAATACAGGAAAAATAAAATGTAAACAGTCAGCATGTGAAGGTAAAATGTAAATAGTCATCATGTGGAGGTAAAATAAAAACAGTCAACATGGGAAGGTAAATTGTAAACAGTCATCACAGGTATTTGAAAGTTAACATTCATTGACAATATTAATGACACACAAAATTCTCAGTACTTCAATAGTTATGAGAATTAGGGAAGTTGAGCTTTCCTAATGTCACCAATTTATTACCAGTCCTTCTATATCACTCTATTGTTATGTCACCTCTTTATTATCAGCCCTCCATATTACTCTATTGTTATGTCCCCACTTTATTATCAGTCCTTCTATATCACTATATTGTTATGTCACCTCTCTATTATCAGTCCGTCTATATTACTCTATTGTTATGTCACCTCTTTATTATCAGTCATTCTATATCACTCTATTGTTATGTCACCTCTTTATTATCAGTCCTTCTATAATACTCTATTGTTATGTTACCCCTTTATTATCAGTCCTTCTATATCACTCTATTGTTATGTCACTTCTTTATTATCAGTCTTTCTATATTACTCTATTGTTATGGCACTCCTCTGAAGACCTGCAGCAACAATAACTGTAGACAGACAGCCATGGTGGCAGACGAGTAGATGTGAAACTGGGAGATGATGAAGTTGTTCTCGTGTATAACGATAACAATAACAACATAAGTGAAGTTATTATGCCAATCAATGTAGGCTACTGCTCATGGCGAATGATAAAACGCTTTATTAACACAGAATGATATTCACAATGACCAAGTAATGACAACACAAATTCAACAAATGTCTCATACACAAGTCCAAATATGAGAGAAATGATCGTCGTAACAGAAATGTAATCTTTCTTATTTTTCTAGCACAAAGTTTCTTACAGACATTTTACTTCCTCTTCATTTTGAAACATTTCACCTACCAAACTATTTCTGGCTCATATCTAAGAGCACTTTTAGTAATTGCGTGCTGAAGAACTTCATATCAATTTGTTACAATAACTAAGGTGAAAAGAACAGCTGTAAGTTTTGTTTCAATTTCAACTTTATTAATAATGGCCAGTGGTATTTACAAATATAATAAAGAGTCAAAACCCCACATCCTATATGTTTAATAATAATCTTTTTCAACCATATACGCTATATACACATATAAACCTCATCACTAAAAAGACATGTTTGGGGAGCTGTCGTTTTTGTTTTGTTTTTGCTCTTATTTTTTGTTTGACATGTTATACGTACAAGGTTTTGATGCTCTTATTGTTTAATATATTTCATACAATACCTTACAGACATATATACAGGATATGGTGTCAGTGCTCAGCAAGTTCATAAGCCGGTTTCTTGTGGTTTTCATTTTTCGGCTCCAAGACTATTCTGACAGACATGTAGCAGGTTTTTATAGACTAGTGGAGAAGACCTAACTTTGCTGATTTCAGCAATATTTAACTGAAATAATCACAGATTAATTAATTCATGTTTCAATAACATGGACTCCACTCTGCTCATCAGCTCAGCCAGAAAGGGAAGTGAATTTGCCTGGAAATCTTGGAAAACTGAAGAGGAAACCAAATACTAAAATGCACTTGATCTTTGACTATCCTAGCAAAGTTTTATGACAGTTATCTCCCCTAGTCTTAGAATATCAGCGGCAGAAATATGTAGAGCAACCTGTTCCTTCCATCCAACCTTCCCCCTCTCTAATAATAATTCTTCTCCATCTTTCAGTGCCGAGAGAAACTTCAGATTTGCTTACTAAGATTCCTAGTGCCGATTTATTTACCCGAAGCTTTATACACATTCGTAAGCAGAAGTTAAAATTAACAAGTGATATAATATAAAATATATAATATAAAAATACGTAATAAAAGGAAACGAAACTTACACATTATTAATTTCTTTTTTATGAACTAATGAGATCAAAATAATAATAGCAACATCGGAAAAAGGAACATTCAATTTTCTCAGAATAATTCTGATGGATGGATAGTTTCAACACAATTATGCTAAAGGATTCTCTGAAAAGACTAAGAAAATGAAAGGAACACAAATAAAAGAAAAATACATGTTTTTCTATGTTTGTTTGTCTCGATCAGTGAAAAGACAAATGAAACGAAAAACAATTAATAAATAAAATACAGATCTCACATGTTAAGAGTGACGTAAGACATCACAGATCTCTGATGTTAAGAGTGATGTAAGACATCACAGATCTCTGATGTTAAGAGTGATGTAAGACATCACAGATCTCTGATGTTAAGAGTGACGTAAGACATCACAGATCTCTGATGTTAAGAGTGATGTAAGACATCCATGCTGAGACAGGCATTGCAATAAAACCTTTAGGGAAACTGTTATAATGATACATGAAAATAATGAATTATCTTGTAGTGTTTGGGCTGTAGATGGCTTTACTCTGCATGACTTTATCCAGTTCAACAGATACTATACTTTCCAGACTATTTATATTTATAATTGTGAGAAATGTGCCTCTGTCTTGCCATATTTTCTGGCGTTATCATTGTATCTGACCAAGAGATGAGTGCTATTTTGATTGCCACATTTGTAGGCTACGTGTCTCCTTGTCACGTTTTGGCTGTTCTTACAATATTTCAAACTTGTTGATTATTATTATACTTTTATTAACCGTATGCCAGCCCCTAAGTATGTTAAGTAAAAGGCGCACGTCTGTCACTCTGAATCAGAAGCTGGAAATGATTAGGCTTAGTGAGAAAGCATGTCGACCTTAAATAGAAGCAACCATCGCCTTGATCTTTCAACAGCCATCAAAGTCTTGGCAGAGACTGACCTCGTGAGCAAGAGAGTACAAGTCGTGGCAGAGACTGACCTCGTGAGCAAGAGAGTACAAGTTTTGGCAGAGATTGACCTCGTGAGCAAGATAGTCCAGGTCATTGCAGAGACTGACCTCGTGAGCAAGAGAGTACAAGTCTTAGAAAGCTCAGATGAAAATACTTAAAATAATCTTCTCATTTTTTACACCAAAGTAGTATTTTACATTACGGTACAGTAATATAAACATGATTGTATGTGTTTATATGCACTGGGAAAAATCAAAAGGTGATTGGTTTTATTTTGATGGTGTGGAATGGAAAAGATAATATATTCAGGGTATTCTTGCACACGCCAATGTTCTTTAGCTGCAACATTACATATTAGTATTACAGATGTGAACGAAAGGAACCATTTATTACAGATGTGAAGGAAAGAAAATATTTATTGCAGATGTGAAAGAAAGGAAATATTTATTGGAGATGTGAAAAGAAAGGAACCGTTTTTTTTATGTGAAAACAACGGAAACATTTATTATAAATCTGAAAAGAAAGGACCAATGTATTATATATGTGAAAAGAAAGGAACAATATTTGTAACAATGTTATTCTTCCTGAAAGAAATTATAAGAATACTGGAAGACATCAAGATAGATAGGAAAGATCTGAAACTTATCAAAAACATATACTGGCAGCAATCAGCAGCAATGAGTGTTGAGAACCAAATAGGAGCATTCCAAGACATAAAACTGGGAGTGAGACAAGGATGTGTTCTATTTCCTGACCTCTTCTCCTTGTACAGAGAAAACATAATGAGAAATATAAAGAGCTTGCCAGGAATATCACTTGGCGGGTACAACCTTAACAACTTAAGATATGCAGACAAGACAGTTCTAATTCCTAATTGTGAAGGGGAGTTACAGGCTCTTCTGAACGTCGTGGTCCGTGAAAGTAAAAGTAAAGGTCTCAATCTGAATAAAAAGAAGACTGAAGTGATGGTCATCTCAAAGAAAAGAATACCGCCAAAGTGTAGCATTACCATCGATGGCACAGAACTGAAACAAATTGATAGATTCAAGTACTTAGGAACAATTATAACAGCTGATGGGAAATGTCACAAAGAAATAAAAAGTAGACGTGCTCATGCCAAGTCAGTATTCCAGAAAATGAGAAATATCTTGTGCAACAGATCCATATAAGTGGAAACAAGATTCCGAGTACTTAAATGTTACATCGAGCCTATTTTTTTAATGGATGTGAAGCATATTCCATGAATAAGAGAGTACAGCGAGAAATGGAGGTCATGGAAACGTATTTCATAAGAAGGATGTTGAAGGTACCAAAGACAGCAAAGAAAACCAACGAAGAAGTCTTAAGAGAGGCTGGAGTTAAAAGGCAAATTACAGCTAACATCAGAGGCAGAAAAGTGAGATTATTATTTGTAGGACATTTTCTGAGAAGAGGAAAATTGGAACATACTGTGGCAACTGGAAAAATTGAGGGAAGAAGAGACAGAGGAAGACAGAGAGAGAAGTTACTAGATGGGCTGTCAGTGTGGCTAGGAAGAATGTCACAGACGGATATCATAATCATGTCTAAAGACAGGGAATTGTGGAGAGAAATGATTGCCTACGCCACACGGCACGGCACTTGATTGATTGTTCTTCCTGGGGCGATAAATATTGTCAAATCGCCATCTCATTATAATCTTTACCATCTTCACTCATGTTTAGATCTTCATCTCATCTTATCCTTTACTATCTTCACTCAAGTTTAGATTGCCATCTCATCATAATCTTTACTATCATTACTCATGTTTAGATTTCCATCTCATCATAACCTGTACTATCTTCATTCATGTTTGGATCGCCATCTCATCATAATCTTTACTGTCTTCACTCATGTTTAGATTTCCATCTCATTATAACCTTTACTATCTTCACTCATGTTTAGATCTCCATGTCATCATGACCATTACTATCTTAACTCATGTTTAGATCTCCATGTCATCATGACCATTACTATCTTCACTCATGTTTAGATCTCCATGTCATCATGATCATTACTCTCTTCACTCATGTTTAGATCTCTATGTCATCATGACTAGTACTATCTTAACTCATGTTTAGATGATCATCTCATCACAACCGTTATCATTTTCATTTGTATTTAGAAGCGATATATCATGATAGCCACTGTCTTCTATCGTTATTTCCTGGTTATTGCTGTTTCTGTCACAGTTATTCTCCGTCTGTAGAGGCTCATCTTGAGAAATATGTCGGCTCCTTCTACCTGAACAAATAACATATAAAACTACATACACGACACCGGTACAGGTATGAAGATACAAAGTATATACTTGGGTTATCGTAAGTAAACATATTAATGGCATAATGGTCATATGTAAAAGGGCACATATTACCATCCAACGCATAGGCAAAGATTTTCGTTGACAGTATCTTACCGCTCCCACAACAATGAGCCCAGCGGTTGCAGATAAACTCAAGATAAATACTAAAACTTTAACCAGTAAGGGAATATTCTGCACCGCAAATGTATCATAAGAATCATGTTTTCCGTCATCTGTGTTGTTTTTAAAGGTTGTTCTTGTATTTCTATTCTCTACCTCGATGTGTGAAGTCACGTGGGTTAGTATGTTGTCCTGTGAAGACGTGGATTCACATTGTCCTTCTCCACAGACGGTATCATTTCCTGTCTTCGTTTGATGTTCTCCTGTGTTGAAAAATAAAGAAAAACGTGTACATTGTATTTATTGATGATACACAAATGTTGTCATAGATTCCGTATATTGTCAGTGATCGGGCTAGTGTGTTATACAACCCATACAGTTGTACCTGTCCTTCACTGTGCATGAAGTACACTCCGAAATACCACTTCTGTCGATACAATATTCGGTACCTTATACTTCGTAATGTAAAATGAAAAACACATTACAAACATCAACGGAAAGTAAATATTCGTGTGTACTTTTTTTTCATACCTTTTTGCATCGAGATTTTGATGTAATGTGTACAGTAACGTGAAATGTTTTGAAGAGGAAGTTTTGAGTGTCAAGTGTTGTAGTGCTATATGTGTTTTTACTTGTGTTTGAATGATTATTGGTAATGCAATGTTTAGCTATTCTTTGATCTTGATCATTCATTTACACAATTTTATTATTATCACATGTATGGTATTACATGCTTATTGCAATGCACATTGGTTTATCATGATTTTAATTCTTATTGATTGTCACGTGTTTCATGCATGATGATTATTATATGTATGTTATTGATATGCCATTCAGTCACACATATTATGCGCTAGCTCTCACATTAATTATTATCTGTATATCGTTGATATGTCATTTTCATTCATGAATGTATGTATTCATGTATGTATGCCATGTGCAGCTATTTGCTGCGAGATTTTTCATATCGCGCTGTTGTGAAGTACCAGGAATTATTGTTGAAGAAATACTAGAATGCTACCTGCACGGCGTTCCTTGTGGAGGTCTTACGTTAAGCTCTCAGTTAGTATTTTCTTGCCCTCGAACACGGGCATAGACTTGACATATTGTTTTGCCAAGACTGCCATAACAGCGCGTTGACGTAATGTAGACACGGTCCTGGGCTAGTCTGATAGAAGCACCAAGTCCAGCAGGTCAGTCTTCTGTCCAGTCATGGCGTGCCGTAACCAAATGTGTGGTCAGAATCTGGTCAGCTTCCTGCCTGCCGTAGCTCTGGTCCTGTGTCTGACCGCTAGAGCTGATGATGCTGCAGCTGCTACTACAGGATCTGCACGTAAGTCCATGTTCCTGGACATCTTTCTGTCATACCTCCTTGCTCTTACACCTGGACATCTTTCTGTCATACCTCCTTGCTCTTACACCTGGACATCTCTCCCTTATACCTCCTTACTGTTTCACCTGGACATCTCTCTATGATACTTCCTTACTTTTGCACCTGGAAATCTCTCAGTCATACTTCCTTGCTTTTACACCTTGACATCTTTACGTCATACCTCCTTGCTGTTACACCTGGGCATCTCTCTGTCATACTTCCTTGCTGTTACACGTGGATACATCTCCGTCATACCTCCTTGCTATTATACCTGGATATATTTCTGTCATTCTTCCTTGCTTTTGTACCTGGATATCTCTCCGTCATACTTCCTTGCTTTTACACCTGTACATCTTTCAGTTATACCTCCTTGCTTTTACACCTGGACATATCGCCGTCATACTTCCTGCACAAATGCTGTTAATCTACCTAACTTCGTACACAAAACATCTTTCGTAAACGTCTTCCTCTTTTACATAATTAAAATTGAATGGAATGTACTTCCCGTTCCTGGGACTTGAAGTATCTATGTTCATTTTATAATTTTCAAGGTTCAGTTTCTTAAAAAAATATGCCCTTGAAAATATCAATATTAATTACATCATTGTCAGTATATATATATATATATATATAATGAGAAAAATTGGCGAACTACTTTGCGAGCCCTATGTGACGTCTAACAGCACGGGAAGGATATAAGATAAGATATATAATGAGAGGAACAGACAGAACTACAACAATAAAATTTTTAAGGGCATGCATCTTACCCATCTCAACACTTACCTGTGAGACCTGGACACTTAACATAACAGCTGAGAAACACATAAATGCCTTTGAATATAAATGCTACAAAAGAGTTCTTCAAATATCATGAACACAAAAGAAAAAAACAAATATATCCACACTACAAGAACTTAATATTGAAGAAGGCTGGCTAGTAAAGAGAATTAAACAAAGAAAACTTAAATATTTTGGACACATTAAACGTCAAATAATCTAGAGAAGACCGTCTTGAAAGGGTACATAATGGGATAAAGAAATAGAGGAAGACCAAGAAGAAGATGGCTGCAAGACATCATTGATGATCTGCAGCAGGCCATCTTGCTCACAACTGAGAGGCATACAGGAGAGCTGTTAGGGAGGCAAAGTTCCGCAAAGGATATGCACATAAATGAATGAATGAATATATGTATGTAGTATTATGAATATGTTCCATGAGTTCATCAGTGTGATATTGCAGGCCAGTTGTTTGCTTAATATTACATGTTATTAAGCCTGTAGGACAACTTTCTAAAGTTTTCCTTTTTCTATCACGTATTTTAAATCGGTAATTTACCGACAGTTGCCGGTTAACAGTATCACTGTAATATGTTGTTGAAGAAGAAGCAATTAAAATGTCACTAACAAATCACAGCATTTTACATTTAAAGAAGAAATGTGTAAGACTGTACAGTTTTTTTATAGCAGTAAACATTAATATATTGAACAAGTTGGGATGTCTTACCCAGAGTTTTTGCTGCGTCCAGACTTGGCGTAGGGTACTGGCTCTGGTCAGCTGGCCTACACTCCGGACCCAAAACTGTGTCCAAGACCGTCATGTAAGGGTCATCACAACAAACTGTATTGTGATACATATCACATTCTCGTCCCTGATGTTCACATTTTTGGCATTGTAAACATATTATTTTTAATGACAACATTTCCTCTGATGAATTTCTAAAGTACCCGTCCTTACATCCAATGATTGATGGATGAGTGCTGTTACAATCTTGAAGAATAATCTGATTTGGTCCCAGATCTGAGAGTGTCTGACAGGGTTTACAGGTTGTGTTGTTATGTTTGTTGTCTGCCATAAATGTACCTGAGGGACATGGTCTACATTGCTTCTTTTCTTGATACAAAAAATGTCCAGTTCCACAGCGTTTCTCACAGATATATCCAGTGTCCTTGTTTTTTACAGCCTCGTAACTTTGATCAGGGCAACATACTACATCGGTGTAGCCCTCGCAAACACGAGCCACGAAATCAGAACATTCAGAGCAGACCTCACAAGTGTCAGCGTTTATATCTTCTCTGGTTTTCTTTCTGTAGTACCCAGGTGTACACAAGATCTCAGCATCGTGAGTTCTGGTACATTCTGTGACGAGAATCTCCAAGTCCTGGTCCCGTATCTGTGTACAGTTGTAGCAGTTTCTGTGAGTGTGCCACGAGTCTGGCATGAAGTTTACACCATCAGTACAAGGTGGGCAGAAATCTAGGTCATTTCTTGCTGTGACCAGGTATGTACCTGGATGACACACGTGACGTGGATAAGCCTTGGACGGACAGAGAAAGCTCACAAGCAGAATGATCTGCATCCACATGTTAAAGTTTTCAAAGACCGAGTTTACTGTCAGGTGGAAGGAAGACTTTCTTTTCTTCAGGCTCACCTAAAGAGATGTTATATAGACTATTTATTTCTTTATGTCATTATATATTTATTATTCATATTATATGTATACTATTATATTATATTATATTATGCTATATTATATTATATATGTGCCCAGTTACATATGCACTCTTCTATCCGATTACTTCTGAGTTCTAATTCACTGTCAGCCGACAGTTGTCGTTGGTACAGTTATATATATATATATTACAACTGTAATGTTTAATTCTTATACTACAAGAAATTAATATTGAAGAAGTCTGGCTAGTAAAGAGGATTAAAGAGAGAAAACGTAAATATTTTGGACACATTAAACGTCATGATAATCTAAAGAAGACCGTCTTGGAAGGGTACAAAATGGGAAAAAGAAAGAGAGGAAGACCAAGGCGAAGATGGCTGCAAGACATCGTTGATGATCTGCAGCAGGCCATCTTGCCCACAACTGAGAGGCCTACAGGAGAGATGTTAGGGAAGCAAAGTTCCGTAAAGGACATGCAAATGAATGAATGAATGCATTTATGTATTTAGTACTATGAATATCTTCCATGAGTTCATCATTGTGATATTGCAGGCCAGTTGTTTGCTTAATATTACATGTTATTGGGCCTGAGATATTATTGCAATGAATCATTATTCTGCATTATCCTTTCATATCGTATATTAATATACTGAACAAGTTGGGATGTCTTACCTAGAGTATTTGTTGCGTCCAGACTTGGCGTAGGGTACTGGCTCTGGTCAGTTGGCCTACACTCCGGACCCGAAACTGTGTCCAAGACCGTCATGTAAGGGTCATCACAACACACTGTATCGTGATACATATCACATTCTCGCCCTTGATGTTCACATTTTTGGCATTGTAAACATATTATTTTTAATGACAACATTTCCTCTGATGAATTTCTAAAGTACCCGTTCTTACATCCAATGATTGATGGATGAGTGCTGTTACATTCTTGAAGAATAATCTGATTTGGTCCCAGATCTGAGAGTTTCTGACAGAGTTTACAAGTTGTGTTGTTATGTTTGTTGTCCGCCATAAATGTACCTGAGGGACATGGTCTACATTGCTTCTTTTCTTGATACAAAAAATGTCCAGGTCCACAATGTTTCTCACAGATATATCCAGTGTCCTTGTTTTTTACAGCCTCGTAACTTTGATCAGGGCAACATACTACATCGGTGTAGCCCTCGCAAACACGAGCCACGAAATCAGAACATTCAGAGCAGACCTCACAGGTGTCAGTGTTTATATCTTCTCTGGTTTTCTTTCTGTAGTACCCAGGTGTACACAAGATCTCAGCATCGTGAGTTCTGGTACATTCTGTGACGAGAATCTCCAAGTCCTGGTCCCGTATCTGTGTACAGTTGTAGCAGTTTCTGTGAGTGTGCCACGAGTCTGGCATGAAGTTTACACCATCAGTACAAGGTAGGCAGAAATCTAGGTCATTTCTTGCTGTGACCAGGTATGTACCTGGATGACACACGTGACGTGGATAAGCCTTGGACGGACAGAGAAATCTCACAAGCAGAATGAACTGCATCCACATGTTAAAGTTTTCAAAGACTGAGTTTACTGTCAGGTGGAAGGAAGACTTTCTTTTCTTCAGGCTCACCTAAAGAGATGTTATATAGACTATTTATTTCTTTATGTCATTATATATTTATTATTCATATTATATGTATACTATTATATTATATTATATGTATACTATTATATTATATATGTGCCCAGTTACATATGCACTCTTCTATCCGATTACTTCTGAGTTCTAATTCACTGTCAGCCGACAGTTGTCGTTGGTACAGTTATATATATATATATTACAACTGTAATGTTTAATTCTTATACTACAAGAACTCAGTATTAAAGAAGGCTGACGAGTAAAGAGGATTAAACACAGAAAAAGTAAATATTTTGGACACATTAAACGTCATGATAATCTAGAGAAGGCCATCTTTGAAGGGTACATAATGGGAAAAGGAAAGAGAGGAAGACCAAAACGAAGACATCGTTGAGGATCTGCAAATAGATGCATCAGCAGCAGGCCATCTTGCTCACAGCCGAGAGGCCTACAGGAATGCTGTTAGGGAGGCAAAGTTTCGCAAGGGACATGCAAATGAATGAGTGTTTAGATCTGTTTGTATTTATTGTTTTGCCTCGTGTACTTCGAGGAAAGGCAAAGACATTGTGTTTTTCAGTTGAAACGTATTATAGTAATGTCTTCGAGTCACGAATAGTTACATGTAGACAGAGGTGCATGGTTCAATTTTACAAAGCGGTTGAGGGAGTGAGAAAAGAGAGAAAAAACATGAATAATGAAAAACATACAACTTCCAATATTTCGGCGTGGTCCTTTTTCAAAGATTACATTCAAAAACAAACACAATATAAAATAAAAGAAGAAAAATGAAAATGAAAAACGTATCTTTGTGACATCCCGCTTTGTAGACAATACAACAGAATGTGTTCTAAAGACAAAGATGATAGAACACAAAGGAAAACCAACTGAACCAATCGGATGTTAGCAGCGGTGAAAGGGAAAGAAGTTTACGGGGGGGGGGTTAGGGGGGCAATTAGTTAGAAACCGCCCGTAAGTCATTTGCATGTCCCTTGCGTAACTTTGATCAGGGCAACATACTACATCGGTGTAGCCCTCGCAAACACGAGCCACGAAATCAGAACATTCAGAGCAGACCTCACAGGTGTCAGTGTTTATATCTTCTCTGGTTTTCTTTCTGTAGTACCCAGGTGTACACAAGATCTCAGCATCGTGAGTTCTGGTACATTCTGTGACGAGAATCTCCAAGTCCTGGTCCCGTATCTGTGTACAGTTGTAGCAGTTTCTGTGAGTGTGCCACGAGTCTGGCATGAAGTTTACACCATCAGTACAAGGTAGGCAGAAATCTAGGTCATTTCTTGCTGTGACCAGGTATGTACCTGGATGACACACGTGACGTGGATAAGCCTTGGACGGACAGAGAAATCTCACAAGCAGAATGAACTGCATCCACATGTTAAAGTTTTCAAAGACTGAGTTTACTGTCAGGTAGAAGGAAGACTTTCTTTTCTTCAGGCTCACCTAAAGAGATGTTATATAGACTATTTATTTCTTTATGTCATTATATATTTATTATATTATATTATATATATATATATATATATTATATTATGCTATATTATATTATATATGTGCCCAGTTACATATGCACTCTTCTATCCGATTACTTCTGAGTTCTAGTTCACTGTCAGCCGACAGTTGTCGTTGGTACAGTTATATATATATATATATATATATATATATATATATATATATATATATATTACAACTGTAATGTTTAATTCTTATACTACAAGAACTCAGTATTAAAGAAGGCTGACGAGTAAAGAGGATTAAACACAGAAAAAGTAAATATTTTGGACACATTAAACGTCATGATAATCTAGAGAAGGCTATCTTTGAAGGGTACATAATGGGAAAAGGAAAGAGAGGAAGACCAAAACGAAGACATCGTTGAGGATCTGCAAATAGATGCATCAGCAGCAGGCCATCTTGCTCACAACCGAGAGGCCTACAGGAATGCTGTTAAGGAGGCAAAGTTTCGCAAGGGACATGCAAATGAATGAGTGTTTAGATCTGTTTGTATTTATTGTTTTGCCTCGTGTACTTCGAGGAAAGGCAAAGACATTGTGTTTTTCAGTTGAAACGTATTATAGTAATGTCTGCAAGTCACGAATATTTACATGTAGACAGAGGTGCATGGTTCAATTTTACAAAGCGGTTGAGGGAGTGAGAAAAGAGAGAAAAAACATGAATAATGAAAAACATACAACTTCCAATATTTCGGCGTGGTCCTTTTTCAAAGATTACATTCAAAAACAAACACAATATAAAATAAAAGAAGAAAACTGAAAATGAAAAACGTATCTTTGTGACATCCCTCTTTGTAGACAATACAACAGAATGTGTTCTAAAGACAAAGATGATAGAACACAAAGGAAAACCAACTGAACCAATCGGATGTTAGCAGCGGTGAAAGGGAAAGAAGTTTACGGGGGGGGGGTTAGGGGGGCAATTAGTTAGAAACCGCCCGTAAGTCATTTGCATGTCCCTTGCGGAACTTTGCCTCCCTAACAACTCTCTTGTAGGCCTATCGGTTGTAAGCAAGATGCTCTATTGCTCTTGCATCCATTTGCAGATTATCAACGGTGTCTTGGAGCCATCTTCGATTTGGTCTTTCTCTCGTTGTTTTTCCCATTATGTACCCTTCCAAGGGGGTCTTTTCTAAATTATCATGACATTTAATGTGTCGAAAATATTTAATTTTTCTCTCTTTAATCATCTTTACTAGCCAACCTTCTTCAACATTAAGTTCTTGTAGTAAGGATATATTTGTTTTTTTTTCTTTGTCCTTAAGACGGAGGACTCTTTTTATGGTGCTAGACGTTGCAGGCGTCGTAGATGCAATACTTTCTCATGTGTTATTGATACTAGACAGATCTCCTTCATTAAGTCCACACTGTCAGTTCAGGAGGGCTTCACCTGCACTTCACGACAATGTTATTTATGCCATTATGTGCAAACGTTGCGATAAGAGGTATATAGGAGAGATCGGTTTACGCTTATGAGATCGTTTTAGTCAACATCGTAACGATATTTCCAAGGGATCATGACAGGGGAAAGCGTGACATCTCTGTTACTGCATTAAGCTCTTGTTCTTCTGATGTACGATCTCGGAAGGTTCTAGAACAGCGCCTTATTTTCCGATTCGCCTGTCTCCACCCAGGTGGAATTAACAATATATTTAGCTTCCTTTAAACTTCTTTAGACTTCCCTTATTTTCTGCTATTTATATTCCACTTCCTTCTCTTAGTCCCGCCCATTTCGGTACATTTCTTCATTCGTCAGTTTCACGTTATCTCCCAGCTTCCATTCTCCCCCATCCCGCCTCCCCCCCCCCCCTTCTTCTCTAGCGGCCTAGATGTATTTATTGCTTCGAGATATTTTTCGCGAACATAAAAACCTGCATCGTTCTCTCCCTTTCACCGCTGCTAACATCCGATTGGTTCCGGTGGTTTTCCTTTGTGTTCTATCATCTTTGTCTTTAGAACACATTCTGTTGTAATGTGTACAAAGAGGGATGTCACAAAGATACGTTTTTCATTTTCATTTGTCTTCTTTTATTTTATATTGTGTTTTTTTTTTGTTTGTTTTTTTTTATGTAATCTTTGAAAATGGCTCATTACGAAATATAGGATGTTGTATGTTTTTTCTCACTTTTCTCACTCCTCTATCGCTTTGTAAAACTGTACCATACACCTCTATCTACCAGTATTACTAGAACCAGTTTTACTGCAGTCGTCATCTCTTTTATGTGTCACGAATATTTACACTCCACTAACAAGTACATTTGTTTGTATTGTTCACTTTCATTGGTGATTTTTCTTATTCCATGCAGAGAACCAGGTTTCCGCGCTCATAGTAACCGCTTTCATTGCAGTCTTTATTCCAAGTCACCATAGATGTGATACAGGTACTTAACATTGCTGCATGATTAACACTATTCAGTGACTTGCCTTAATCTGTTGACAGTGAATTACGCCATTATTTTCTCTTGGTTTCCATGTGAAATATTCTAAATCTTGTAAATGTTTTAATTGATAGCTTTCATGTTTTCAGTTTCAAATGTGCCTAATATCATGAAGGCAATAACACATCAAATAATAAAATGAACATTTAGGATCAATATAGAAATTATCAACACTGAAACAGAACTCTAATGGTGCATAATAATATACAGTACAGTAATACGCCCTCTTCTGACATTAAAAGATATGAAATATGTAATCTCTCCATGTTGACATAACCAAGTGCCTTTTGTAATACTCTTTTTTCAGCGATTCCCATAGTCTGCAACTGTTAATTCGCTTTATTTTGTTGATACAATTTAATATTGACTAACAGAATCCAGTGCACCAAGTGGTGAATCTGACTAGTGCGGGTTGTGCTGTTCACATGTCACATGGCATAAAGTACACCTGACCAGTGTAGTTGTGGCACTCACCTGCCAATCAGATTCGATTCCGCACTCTGGCGGAATGTTTTAAGACCGACTTGAACCGGGTTTTACCCCAGCCTCTAAATGGTACCTGGGGTTTATGTAGGACAATAAAGTGACGGGTGACATGTGCTCAAATCCTTAGCTCAAATACTGTAGTGACCTAGAATTGTGAAGACACTAACCCGTCACACTTCTACCCCATGTATATGCTACGTGAAGGAACATTTACCTACTTTATTTAGCTGTATTTCGTTACCAGCTGCAACTTTAAAAAAATAAAAATCTTGATTTTTACTGATTTCTGACTGTAAACAAAATTCTAAGAACTTACCGCGAACAATTCCATGACGAAGAAGCCAAAGTTGCAAGTCAATTTCTTCACATTCCATCGTGAGTTGTTCTTGACCAGTTTCTTCACACTCCATCGTGAGTTCTTCTTGACCAATTTTTCACGCCGCATTTGAGAAGAGGCTCTAGATGTTCTTGCCGATCTCCCAGGCAGCTTCAGCAAGCCTCTACCAGGTTTGTTTACTTTCTTATTTACTTTGCCTTGCCACCTGCGGCCGATCTTTTCTCCATAGAGTGATCGTTGGGAACGTTTCTTTGTGGCTGTAGTAGGCCATCTCAGACCTCCCAGAAAGCTTGCTACTTTTTCTGTTTGTACCATCTTCTTACGTTCCTGTTCGATGTATCTGAACTGTGCTAAAGTGTAGCGGCCATGTTTGATCTGGATCTGTTCTACAAGCTGAACAATCTGTTCTACCTGCTCTTTTTTCTTCTCCTCATTCTTCTCTTTGTTGTTAACCATCAGGAATCTCCCATGGCAGCGTTCATATAACTCCTGTAGCCTCTCACTTTGGTTACTGCACCATTCCTGGAAACTGATGCTGCTGTCTTCTTCATTCATTGCGTCTTGAAACAAATCTCCCCCAGTTATGATAACGATCACGTGGTTGTAAAATGTATCCCCATAAATCTGTTCCAGTGTGTCCAAGGTTGAGATCTCTTCGCCTGTGAATCTTTCACCAAACTTTATCACATGCAGGAAAGCGTCAATGCCTCCATGACATCTCCTCAAAATAGTTTGTGCATGTTTTGCTGTTCTGCTTTTTCTAGCGTTGTCATCTGTGTCCGTGTCATGGAGTCCGGGAGTATCAAATACGTTGATGATAGCTCTGTCAAAATCAACTTGATCTTGTTGGACACATTTCGTCTCTGACCTGGAGCTACATGATGTTCTGAAAACGTGTTTGTTTAGTAAAAAGTTTCCAGTTGCACTCTTGCCATTCCCTGTTCGTCCTATCAATACTAAGTTCATCTGTTTCTTCATTTTTATCGTCTCTTTCTGCTAAATTTAGAAAAACAAGAACGAAATAAAAACAGCACACATTAAGTGACAACCACAATAAAGTATACCTTTAAATGAATTTCAGCTGTTTTCTAGCATTTGTTAAGTTTTCAGGCAAATAAGAGATACTGAGTGACATCATATTTGACGCTGTTTTTGTCATAAAATTCTACATTTTATACCAACAGTTGAAAACAAAAATCCATAGGAAAGAAACTCATAATCCATGAAGAGAAGCTTATCTAATATAATAATCATAGCTTTCGATGTATGCAGACATATTTTCTGACCAGATCAACAATGTCTGAAGTCTCTGAGAATCTTTCTAAACGTTATTTAGTGCCGCAGTAGATAAAAAATTGCCCTTTTGTGAGAAGTGGTGCTCGATCACAAGGAATGCAATGCGAGGAAGAAAGAAAGAAAGAGCCTGTGATCCTCCTGCTATAGTGCTGGTCCCACTGAGCTGCTTCACTACACTCGGGACATGCCCATAATCGTTCTACATACACATAAGGAGATCCTTTTATGTTGTTTTATATTATGATTCTAATAATGTTTTGGTTATATTTTGGCTCATGTTTTGGCAAGTGTTCTGGCACACAACAGGGAATCCTAAGGAAAATGGAGCTTATCAGGAAATTAGAGGCTAGCACGTTGTTAAAGAAGTTACGTAGGGAATATGGTGTAAGGAACAAACTGTGTCAGACAGATGTAGGGAGTATGGTGTAAGGAACAAACTGTGTCAGACAGATGTAGGGAGTATGGTGTAAGGAACAAACTGTGTCAGACAGACGTAAGGTCAAGAACAAGCTAAAAGAATATTCGTTCAATATTGTATCAGTTCATGGTATAAATGCAAAGAGATACAATCTCGAGGATGCAGCTTACAAATCGTTCAGGCAGAAAAGTTCATGCTACGTGAATGTCCGTATGTGGAAATTCAAAATCTTGCGGACAAACTCATCCAGCACAAGGGCAGATTGTAGCTAGTGATGCATGGTTTTGGAGGTTATACATCATAAAAGAATTAGTAATAAGATAATACATGGTAGTTCAGTGAAGTAAGATGTGGGACCATACAGACAAAAGTTAAATGAAGTAAGATGTGGGATTATACAGACAAAGGTTAAATGAGTAGATAAAAAATGAGTATTTTAATATCTCAAGTATAGAATTCAGACAAGACTTGATTGTTTTGCCGGTCAATAGCAGAATACAATCTAGTTGATTAGACACGAAATATCGACTCCTAGCTATAAGCAAAGTAAGGACCACATGGAATATAGAATTCTAGTCATAGGAAAGTAAGGACCACATGAAATATCGACTCCTAGCCATAGGCAAAGTATTGACCACATGAAAGATCGACTCCTAGCCATAAGCAAAGTAAAGATCACATGAAATATCGATTCCTAACCATAAGGCAAGTAAGGAGCCATTTTCAGTGTTGTTCTCTGCTAGCACAGACGTGATACATCGGCTGAAATTAGCAATCGTGGGGAAGTCGACGAGATCAAGGGCCTTGAAAGATTATAAAATAGCTCCCAGCGCTTTATCATCTGTCTCTCACAGAACGCTTGGTGTAATGTGCAGATATTCAGTGACTGGTTATCTGTCTCTCACAGAACGCTTGGTGTAATGTGCAGATATTCAGTGACTGGTTATCTGTCTCTCACAGAAAGCTTGGTGTAATGTGCAGATATTCAGTGACTGGTTATCTGTCTCTGAAATAAAGTCTGGTGTAATGTGCAGATATTCAGTGACTGATTATCTGTCTCTCACAGAAAGCTTGGTGTAATGTGCAGATATTCAGTGACTGATTATCTGTCTCTCACAGAAAGCTTGGTGTAATGTGCAGATATTCAGTGACTGGTCATCTGTCTCTGAAATAAAGTCTGGTGTAATGTGCAGATATTCAGTGACTGGTTTCTCGAACAGCTTCGTCCCTGTTGTGCTGAAATATATGGAGAATGTGCTAGAACTTTCTACAGATGAAGTTTCTGTTGTTTCTGGAAAATACTCAGGCCTACCAAAGATCTGACAGGCTTGTAGGTCATGATAGCAGGAAAGATTGCTTCCATTCATAGGAAAAATTTTTTATAAATAGGAAACTACGAGGTTTTGGTACGGTAAAGTAAGATAACAAATATTGTGGGATTAAACCTCGAAAAAAACGTAGACAAAGCACTTTAGTGAGACGTGAGAGAAAGAAAAATCACAAGAGAATTACCTGGGATTCGAACACGGACTCCGGTAGGACGAGCAGCCGTCTAGCCACGAGAGAACAGCGTACTATCGACTTAGCCAACTAGCACCCCATTCATAGTGCTGGGATGTTTTGAAACCGGTACAACTATACCTGTCTTTCATCTTGTACAAGGTACTTTCCGAAATACCGGTTCTCTCAGTACATCACTCGGTACTATTATTATTATTATTATTATTATTATATGCTGGACAGGGTTGGCGATCATCCTTCTCCATCTTGTTCAGTCCTTGCTATTTTCTATTACTTCAGAAGTTTTATTTTCACACGCCACGTGCTCCATTCACTGATATGTTTTTTTTCTTCTTCTTTTTTTGTCCCTAGAATTTTTAAGTCATTACTAGGCTCTCCAAGTTGTCTTCTCATGATATGTCCTTCTAGCAGGTGTGTCCACCGAGTGCAACAATCTCTAGATACAGAGGTCAGTTGTGAATAAATGGCAGCTTACTACAGCAGGTGCCCGGCTGTCCTGGGGGTCATTGTCTCTTTAGACTAAGATTAGCTGAGAAACCTTTACAACAAACCAAGAGGAAAACAAAGGGAAACAACCGCTGTACCATCATTCCCTTTCTTCGGTAATTTATATATACATGCATATATAATATACATATTTATATATAAACTAATCACACTTTATAAACAGAGGAAAGCAAATGTTCATGAGTACTTTTTTTCTTATCCTATTTACGACGATATTTTATCTTTACAAAATGCTCAAACGCTTCTTCTTCTTCTTCGTTCGCTTCTACCACCAAGATCGCCCCGTGATCCTGCTGAATTTACACCTGTGGTCCTCGATAGGTTCCATGGTCCCCCAAAGGACCACACGAGATCACCAAGAGGACAATAACAGGTTCAGAGTATCGCAGGGCGTGAGCCTGTATTCTTGATGGGTCTCAGAAGCGGGATTGCGTGACACCGTGATTTTCGTTGCACCAATTTAATCTGGAGTTGAACTATCTCACCGGAAAACCTCGACGTGTTTTGAGATACCCGTGTATCACCGCCCGGTGAGAAGTGGTTGCTCATCCAGTCCAGCATTGGACTTTCTCACCGGAATACCTCAGCATGATTAGGATACGCATATATCCCCGCCGGGTGAGAGGTGGTTGCCTATCTAGACTGCACTAGTCCAGTGTCTCCAACTTCATCATTGTGTGGTCGTGGCCGCTACCCTTCCTAGTTGTGAGCAGGACGGAGCTTTTGTCCAGGAGGACGAATCCTCGCCACTAGTGACTTCCACCCGTGTGTTGAGCCGGTTTAGGCATATTATCCCAGTATGGGTGTGTTTAGGACATGACCGACCCCTAGAGCAGAGGTATCGTGACGCGGTAGATGAGCTACCAAACATGACTCTCATCTACCCAAAGCGCCTGGTGTTCAGGCGCCAGATATTCTCCTTAGCCCCTTCTCCTGTCAGTTTAAACAATTCTGCCACGAGAAGGCCAGGTCTCACACGGAGAACCAAGGGTGACTTATTCTCCACCATATAAAAAGAACATCGTCATCCTATTGACCCGATATAGCAGTATGCTTTTGGCTTGGGGTTATAACCAGGATTGGTACTTAAGAAATAATTAATAGAGTGAGTACCCTTGTTTGAATGGTAGGTTGCTTGAGACAATTGGGATAAGCTTGCAGCATGGAAAAAAACTGAGTGGGTAGGGATAGTATAAATACCACTCACAATTAGTCAAAGGGGAGCCTTACTTATTTGTGTGTAGGAGGAGCCTTACTTGTTTGTGTTGTAGGAAGAACCTTAGTAGTTTTGATGTAGATGGAATCTCGTTTAGGAAGAGTTTCTAGCAGTGGCAATTTGTTGGTAGTTAGTTGGAGGATTTAGTTTTTCTTGTGATGGCTGAGGTAGTTCGGGTGGAACGTTGTAAGTATGGTTTTATGTGTATAAGGACATTTGTAAGGTTTTCTCCCACATGGCGTAGAGTTCTCTCACGCCGGGCATTGTCATTGTAAACGTCTTTCCAGCCTGATGGCTACGTTTCCATCCTCATGAGTTCACCCCTCATTTTTTCCATCAGTAAACGTGTGTTGTCTGAAGATATAACTACACCAACTGGCTTTGTTGGGATTCTCATTGTTGACCAGTTTGTTTTGGTTGGAAGACTGCCAAGTTATGTTAAGTTGTTGTATCTGTATTATTCTATGGAGTTGGAAGCCTGGGTGTCTTGTTGGATTTTCTTAGTGTGTAATAGAGAATATTAGGTGGTTCTATAAAACCAACAACAAGAAGAAATTTCTGAGATGAAACTGTACTCCACAAGAAGACTTAATCAACCAGTAGAAAACTATTTTAGTTGGCGCCAATACTATTTCAGTGGCTGATATAAAAATATATAAAATACTGTTACACCGACATCATCATCCTACTTTCCCGTTTATCCTTGAACGATTTCGTTGGTTGCCTTTTACAAGGTTTTTGATAATATAAACCGACTACAGTAACCGACGACCTCTGATAGGTTCGATTTTTCACTTTTTTTTACAATAGGTAATTTACCCGTAAGTGCATGATAACATGACCACTGAAATTACTTCTGTATAATAAATAAGAGTATTTTGAAGTGAGTCAGATTGTCTGAAGACAAGTCATAGAGGACCGAAGCACCAAAACTGGTAACCCAGAAAAACATAAAAGCCATACATGTAGCAGCTACAGCAGGTCTTCTGTCAGTTGCCAGTCACTGAGAATGTGCACAAATAGTTCACCTCCCTCTGGCTGTCCTTTGATATACTGAAATAATTCACCTCCCTCTGACTATCTTTTGATATACTGAAATAATTCACCTCCCTCTGGCTATCCTTTGATATACTGAAATAATTCACCTCCCTCTGACTATCTTTTGATATACTGAAATAATTCACCTCCCTCTGGCTATCCTTTGATATACTGAAATAATTCACCTCCCTCTGACTATCTTTTGATATACTGAAATAATTCACCTCCCTCTGGCTATCCTTTGATATACTGAAATAGTTCACATCCCTCTGGCTGTCCTTTGATAGACTGAAATAATTCACCTCCTTCTATCTATCCTTTGATATACTGAAATAATTCACCTCGCACCACCCTCTGGCTATCCTTTAATACACTGAAGTCTCACTGAAGCTGACCAATGAATCTCCATAGCATTCTCAGAATAACAAACTAAAGATCTCCATAACATTCATAGAACAATTAACTAAAGATCTCTATAATATTCCTAGAACATGACTCTCATCTACCCAAAGCGCCTGGTGTTCAGGCGCCAGATATTCTCCTAGAACAATTAACTAAAGATCTCCATAATATTCTTAGAACAACTAACTAAAGATCTCCATAACATTCTTAGAACAACTAACTAAAGATCTTATTAACTGTATTAAATTATCACATAGTTGAAAAGTTTTCTCTAGAACGTTTTTGATAAAAAATTGTACTGAATCTGTTGCTTCATTTTTATGAGTATGATGAATTTATCTTCTTTTCTTTAAAATGCTTCTACGATGATTTTTTATAACTTATTCTTTTCTACGTATAAAACATACAAAGTGAACGTCTTAGGAAAACAAACATGTTTGAAGTAAAATATTAAAAAATAATCATATTTTATTACTAAATGAATCCATTCTTACATTAATTCTAAATTACTCTCTCATTACAGGAATAGCAGGTCTCAGTTTAATGTCACTTCATTCAACTAATCCAGTGAATTCACAGTTTCTTAAGAGTGCGTCTAGTTTAGTAAGCACAAAAATAAATATGTTGTTTGCTTCATTGTTTCATTTGTGTCAATGACGAAAAATAACAATAACATGCAAAATATAATCATATTAAATAATCACAAGACTTAGCAAGTAACAAACTACGGTTGCGTGTTATCAAACTACTTCAAATAACGTTCATCAAACAGTTTCCAACTGACCTTCGTCGAACCGCATACAACTGACTTTCAACAAACTGTTTACAACTTACCTTCAACAAACTGCTAACAACTTACCTTCAACAAACTGCTAACAACTTACCTTCAACAAACTGCTAACAACTTACCTTCAACAAACTGCTAACAACTTACCTTCAACAAAATGCTTACAACTTACCTTCAACAAAATGCTTACAACTTACCTTCAACAAAATGCTTACAACTTACCTTCAACAAAATGCTTACAACTTACCTTCAACAAAATGCTTACAACTTACCTTCAACAAAATGCTTACAACTGGTAGATATAAACTGTCTATACACTTAGAAATGTGTCCCTAACAAATCAAAGCTCAGATAACTTTCTTGGACAACAAAATGTCACAGTCTGTGATAGGTCTCTTGTATTTTCTAACTTTGATTTGTTACGTGTTTGTGCACACGGTTTCGTTTTGTTGTGACATTTCTACTGCGTAGTTTCAACGACATGACTCATCACATGTAACGCCATCAAAGTTCGGGTGAAAAGTAATTTTCTCGGAAAAGTGTCCGTTATAAACCACACAGAACTTCACATACAGCACAAGGTATTGTGAACGTGTTTACTGATCTTTGGTCCTATATTACGTGTAATGTTTCTTCAGTGTACTCTTATAGTTCTTTTTTTTTTGAGAGAGAGAGAGGGAGAAGAGATGGAGAGAGAGAGAGAAAGGAAAGGAGGGAAAGAAAGACGGAGAGAGAGAGATACAAAAAGAAAAATATCAAAAAGAGAAAGAAGGACAGATTCAAAGAGAAGAAGACAGAAATAAAACGAGTGAGAGAGAAAGAGAGACAGAGTGAGATAGAGAGACAATGAGATAAACAAAAGAAATAGGAAGAACAGAGAAATAAATATGCTGTTCAAAAAAGAAACGCAACACAATATAGTCGTAATGGACACCAAATTTCAAACTTGTATCAGAATTTTATTTTACAGAATTAATGTTTTAGTATTGGCATGAAGAAACTTTAAGACTTTAACAATGAATTGATGTTCATTAAATTTGATTTGGACTTTTATTCTTTGCTACTGAGGCCTCCGGTTCAGTAAGGTGTATGGTCTCCTTTGGCTTGTATTAGAGAACGACATCTCCTTTTCATGGATCAGATTAGACGTTGAATCTGTTGTTGTGGGATGGCTGCCCACTCTTCCCGCAGTGCAAGAGACAACTGTCGGAGACTGGTTAGCGTCATGTCTCGCTGGCGGACTTGTCTGTTGAGTTCATCCCATAAGTGTTCTATTGAGTTCATGTCTGATGACATGGATGGCCACGGAATGGTCTGGACGTTGTTGTCAGCGAGGAACTGGGTGGTGAGTTGTGCCACATGAGGTCGAGCGTTATCCTGCTGAAAAATCAACCCTGGTGCTGCCAGAAGTGGAAGGACGTGAGGACGAAGAATTTCAGCGACGTATCGTTGGGCATTCAGGCGTCCTTCAATTTGCACCAGGCCACTTCTTTCCATGAAGTTGATCGTCTCCCACACCAGTACACCTCCAGCACTATGTGGAGGAGCCTCATCCAGGCAGTTCTGGGCGTAGCGCTCATGGACTTTGTGGTAACCTAATCTCCGTCTATCGTGTCGCTAGAGCAGAAAGAATCACTAAACCAAACCCTTCTCCGATCATTCAAAACGGTCCATTGACGATGCTGGTTCGACCACGGCAGTCGGTTCTGGCGATGCCGGTCTGTAAGAACAGGACCTCTGTAGGGTCTTCTAGCCCAAAGACCAGCGTCGTGCAGCCGTTTCCTGACCGTTTGATCTGAAATTCGACGAGCTGCTGTCATTGATTGGACTTTTGAGAACGCAGATGCAAATCTATTCATGAGGTGACGCAGCCGTGTGAAGTTGTCTTCGGCAGGAGTTGTGATTATGTGTCTTCCATTGCGAGGCCGGTCTGCAACTGAGCCAGTTCCTTTAAATCGGCTCCAAAGGCGACTAATGGTGGTTCTAACCACATTAAATTGTCTGGCCACTATACTCTGTGACTGTCCAGTTTGTAAACGTCCAATGATGATGAGTCGTTGTTCTGTAGTGAGATGAGCCATACTTGCGCATTGAATTTTCAAATGAATTGATTCGAGGAGCGTCAATCTTTTATAGGTACTTAATAACATGGTCAGTGGGTTTTGTGTCCAGTAAATTTCATGGGATTCTCGTGAACCTGTCATGAGTAAAAAATGCTGGTTTGACTAGTGTCGCTTTTCTGTTCACATGAATCATCTGGTGAGTACAATTCAGATCAGCACATGAAGTTGATGTCCAAGTGAACTATATAAATATATATATATATATATATATATATATATATATATATATATACACTCACGGAAAAAAGTAAGTGTGCAGTGGTGTCAAGCGCACCAATTACGTTGTCATGAGTGAAATGAAATCATAATAGGCACAAAGTTTTGTCTGAGTGTTGTCTACTTCTCCGTGCTGCACGAAGTTGATCGCACTATTCATGGGGAGATAACCACAGCTCCAGTGAAATCACGTGCATGATCCATGATTGGTTACTGACCACGGATAAAATGAGGGTAAGTGTGTAATTCTGTTCTCAGAGATCTCTTCACGTAATCGTTGAAGAAAGAAGTAGTGGAATTACAACATAAACATATTTTTTCATCATGCCAAGATTGAATGAACATCAGCGAGAATTAGTTGTTGGGATGTTAATTGCTGGATCAACAGTAGCAGCAGTATCTCAACATTTTAATCTTCACAGAAACACAATATCACGCCTTCAAAGTCGTTTTAACCAAAATGGGTCCGTTGCTGACCGCCATAGAAGCGGCAGACCACGAGTTACCACCCTTGCACAAGACCGCTACATCCACCTCATGCACCTTCGTAACAGGTTTCTCCAGGCAACATGGACTGCCTGCAACATTCCAGGTTTGAGACGTGTGTCAGGCAGGACAGTGAGGAACAGACTCAGAGAGGTAAATCTCTGACCTCATAGGCCTGCAGATAGACCAGTACTGACAGTTCGCCACAGACAAACCCGCTTGACCTGGGCCAGGCACCACGTGGCATGCCTTATCATCAATGGAGATGGATCCTATTTACTGATGAGCCCAGATTCTGTCTGCAAGGCCATGATGGGCGTGATTTAATGTACAGGCGAAAAGGGGAACGCTTTGCGAATAACTGTGTGCTAGAGGTGGATAGGAGAAGAGGAGGCAGTGTAATGGTTTGGGGAGGAATTTCCTATGCTGGCCGAAAAAACCTTGTCTTCTTCAATGGCAACCTTACAGGTTTACGATATAGGGACGAAATCATTACACGCCACGTAATGCCTTTTCTGGATGCTAATGGACAAGGCGTGATACTGCAGCAGGATAACGCTCGTCCACATGTCGCACGTGTGGTCAGGGACCACTTTCAGCAGCACCAGATTACTGTCTTGCCATGGCCAGCAGCTTCACCGGACCTATTACCTATCGAGCACATTTGGGATGAACTGGACCGCAGGTTGAGAAGACGACACAATCGTCCTGGAAAACGCCAAGAATTAGCCCAAGCGTTGCAAGAAGAATGGAATAACATGTCTCAACAACTGATACAAGGTGTCATTGGTTCTATGAGAAGGCGGTGTCAAGCAGTGATAACTGCCAGAAGAGGACACACACGGTATTTAAACTTTGACTTTCTGTTCTTGGGGTGGTGAGCCACATTAGGTGAGTTTTGTTTCACTTTTTTTGTGACATGTGACTGGCCTGAAAGTTATCATTTTATCTGTTATTGGATAATCAAACATAATGTGTGCCAAATTTTATTTCAATCATCACCTGAGCACGTTCACTGTGCTTTTTAAAGCATTGCACACTTACTTTTTTCCGTGAGTATATATATATATATATATATATATATATTTATATATATATATATATATATTTATATATATATATTTCTTTCTTCCATTTCTCTCTTTTCACTCCCTCTCTTTCTCTCTCTCTCTTTCTCTGACTCCTTCTTCTATTTCTCTCTCTTTCACTTTCTCTGGCTCCCTCTTCTATTTCTCTCTCTGGGCCCTTTTTCCATTTCTTTTTTTCTCTCTCTCTCTCTCTCTCTCTCACTCTCTGACCCCTTCTTCTATTTTTCTCACTCTCTCTTTTTCTCTCTTTCTCTCTCTCTCTCTCTCTCTCTCTCTGGCTCCTTCTTCTATTTCTCTTTCTCTCTGCCCCCTTCCTCCATTTCTTTCCTTCTCTCTTTCTCTCTCTCTCTCTCTCTCTCTCTCTCTGGTCCCTCTTCCTTTTCTCTCATTTTTTTCCGGCCCTTTTTTCCATTTCTCTCTTTTCTCTGTCTCTCTCTTTCTCTCTCTACTCCTTTCTTTCATTTCTCTTTTTTCTCTCCTCTTTCTAGAAGAAAGATGATGCTTTTCTTGTTATACTCTGTTTGGACTGTTCATCACAGTTTTTTTAAATTACGCCTTACAGACTAATATTAACAACTACTTCCTGATATGTTAACTATTTTTTAGAGAGTTCTACGATTCTATATTAACTATTCTGTTTGTAGAGTTCTGCGATTCTATGTTAACTATTCTGTTTGTAGAGTTCTACGATTCTATGTTAACTATTTTGTTTGGAGAGTTCTACGATTCTCTGTTAACTATTTTGTTTGGGGAATTATACGATCTTATGTTAACTAATTTATTTAGATAACAGCCGTCAGTTATTGTTTGTGCTCCTATCGAGGACATACAGGCGGTTCTGTGCTGTTCCAGAAACTAAGTCATTTGCTAAGTTTTTCATTGTTTGTTTTGTAAACATCAAATTGATGTGAATCTATTATTTGTCTCCTCTCTCAGATTCTTCGCTCTGTTTGTTTTACTTTGACAAAGTCCCACACCGAAACGACACACTTTTGTTATCCTTAAATAATAAAGCTGTTTATACTTTTTTCCTAGTTTATGTATTTTGTTTAGAGAGTTCTATGATTCTATGTTACTATTTTGTTTAGAGAGTTCTATGATTCTATGTTACTATTTTGTTTAGAGGGTTCTATGATTCTATGTTACTATTTTGTTTAGAGAGTTCTATGATTCTATGTTACTATTTTGTTTAGAGAGTTCTATGATTCTATGTTACTATTTTGTTTATAGAATTTTATGATTCTGTGTTAACTATTTTGTTTATAGAACTCTATGATTCTGTGTTAACTATTTTGTTTATAGAATTCTATGATTCTGTGTTAACTATTTTGTTTATAGACTTCTATGATTCTGTGTTAATTAATTTGTTTAGAGAGTTCGCCAAGAGAAAACCTCTTAAGTCTAGATTCTGATTAGGGGTCTTTGCTTCTTCCATATTTATCTTAATGCCCTATAATTATGTGACAGAATGATCGTTCCAGGTTCCAAAATGTACATTTAATTATCATCATCATAATCATCATCATCATCATCATAATAATAATAATAATAATAATCATCATCATAATCATCATCATCATCGTTACCAACTCTATATGTTTTACTCTTCCTTTGTTTGTCCTCATATTTCTCTCTTGTCTATCTTATCATGATTAACATTGCTGCTGATTATCAAGGTCACGTCTTGTCTTTCACAGATACGTGATCCAGAGGTGCTGCTTGTAACTCTTTCAGAAATTAGTCTAATTTGAATGTGTTAAAACGTCTAATTTTAATGCTGGTATGCTTATGTTAGTGAATTTTAACTCTATTCCGTGTCCATGTACAACAGACTGGACAGTGATTACTCAGCTATGTGTAGACGCAAAAGTGCCAAGAATGTAGGAAGCATAATCTGAATATTTACATGTGTTTTGTGAAGGCTACAGTTCTTCGTCTATTTCTATATGTAAAATGTATTTTAAAAGCTCTTCTAATACTGTACGTCTGTATTAACACAGGACCACATCTTCAGATGAAATAGTTCAAACCTGTGGAAATATTTACGTGTTCTGAGTATTTGACTCTAGAGTTAGTGTTCTTTATTTGTTTAAATCAAAAACACTTAGAATAAGTTCTATTTTCATGTGACATGTTTTTATTGGTTCACTACATAGATGGTGTAAGAGATCTAAGTGTGATAGTGAATAATGTTTGGCTTTGTAGTTGTTGACTATAACTTATCTCTCATTCTTGGTGCAGTTAATTCTGTCATCAGTTGGAAGCATTTCATTTCCGTTTTAAAACCATTTTTTGTTTAAATAAATGCCAGCGAAGGAGACTTTGTGAAGCCTAGACACGATTACATGGTACATCTCTAAATGAGAGACCTGTAAGTAGATTCACGTATTTCATTATGTCAGGTCGTTATGCCCTATATTTTTTACCTGAGCAAGAGCTTTGACCCATGGCTTTATTCGAACATGGAAAGTCCTGCCTTGAATATTAAGATCCAATGCCATAGAACGCTTATTAATCAGAACGGTGAAGACAAAGGTTAACTGGTTATTATAACATATTTTCTGGTTGTCTGTGGTTAAATATACTAAAATTTTCTTATTATTTGACAGTAACTCACACTGATTATCAATAGATTTCTGTTCTACATGCTTTTTTATACATATATCACACACTGACAATAATATCTTACATTAATAATAGTGACACCATTGAATATCATCCACTGACAGTAGTGACAACATACAATATCACACACTGACAGTAGTGGCACCATACAATGTTACACACTGACAATAGTGACACCATACAATATTAAACATTTGCAATAGTGACACTGTAAAATATCATACACTGGCAAGGTGACAACATACACCATTACACTCTGACAATATTGATGCTATACACTATTAGACAATGACAATAGAGACACAGATTAATAACATAGAGTCACTCTACAAAATCACATACTGACAGTAGTGACACCATAGAATATTACACACTGAATATAGTGATATTATACTAAGTCACACACTGACAATAGTGACACAAGACAATATCACACTCTGACAATAATGGAGTGGCACAATACAATATCACTCACCAACAATAGTGACACAATGAAATATCACACAGTGACAATAGTAACACCATACTAAATCACACTCTGAAAATAATGACAAAAAATGTTATGACACACTGATAGTAATGACACTGTACAATATCACACACTGACAATAAGGAAATAATACTTTATTACACACTGACAATAATGAAACCATACACTATCACACACTGACAATAGTGATACCACACAATATATCACAGTGACAATAGGGGCACAATTCAATTTCACACTCTGACAATTGTGACACAAAACAATATCCCACTAGCAATAGTGACACAAAATAATATCACGCACTGACAATAGTGACACTATACAATATCCTACACTGACACATGTTACACAATACAATATTACAAACTGAAAATAGTGACACCTTACAATATTACACACTTAAAATAGTGAAACCATAAAATATACCACACCAACAATAACCAACACCATACAATAACACACACTGAATCTAGTGACACAATACAATATTAGACACAGTCAATAGTAACACCATATGATTTGACACACTGACAATAGTGATGTCATACAATATCACACAGTCAATAGTGGCACAATGCAATATCACACACTGACAATAGTTACACAATACAGTATTACACACTGGTAGTGGTGACACAATACAATATCACACACTGACAATAGTGACAACACGCAATATCTCACAATGACAATGAAGACACAAAACAGTATTCCACATTGACACAGTACAATATCACAAACTATCATACTCATTGACAGTAGTGACATCATACAATATCAGATACTGACAATAGTGACACTGTACAGTATCATACACTGGTAAGAGTGACAACATACAATATTACACTCTGATAGTAGTGACACAACACAATATCAGAAACTGACAACAGTGAAAACATACAACATTACACACTAACAATGGTGACACATTACAATATCACAGTGTGACAACAGATTCACCCTACAATAACACATACTGACAACTGATGTACAATACAATATTACAAACTGACAATAGTGACACTATACAATATCAAACACTGACATGAGTGACACTGTAAAATATCCTACACTAGCAATGTTAAAACATACAATATTAAATTCTGACAATAGTGACACCATACAATATCAGAATCTGACAATACTTAAAAACACAATATTGTACAATGACAATAGTTACACATTACAATATCACATGATGACAATAGGGGCACTCTATAATATCACACCCTAACAATAGTGACACCATTGAATATTACACACTGTCAATAGTGAAACCATACAATGTCACATACTTACAATAGTGACACCACACACTTTCACGCATTGAAAATAGTGACACAATACACTATCACATACTGATGATAATGGCACCATAAAATATCACATACTGACACAAGTGATAAAGCATATTCACATGCTGACAATAGTGACAACATACAATATCACACACTGATAATAGCAACACTACACAATATCACACACTGACAATAATTCAACATTACAATATTACACCTAATAATAGTGATACCATAAATTATCACACTGTGACAATTGTGACATCATACAATATCACACACTAACAATTGTGATACCATACAATTTCACAAACTGTAAATATTGAAGACATACAATATCACACATTGACAACTGGGAAACCATACAATATCACACACTAACAAAAGTGACACCATGCAAAATCACAAAATGGCAATAGTGACACCATATAATATCACACACTGACAATCCAGACATAACACAATATCCATGACAGAAGTAGTAAAACCATACAATATTACAAACTGACATAAATGACACTATACAATATCACACACTGACAGTAGTGCCATCACACAATATACCACACCAACAATAGTGATGAAATACAATGTCACACACTGAAAATAATGACACAATATAATATAGGACACTGTCAATAGTGACACAATACAATATAACACACTGGCAATACAGATGTCATGTATTTTCATACTGACAATTGTGACACAATACAATATTACACACTGATAATAATTACCCAATGCAATATCACACACTGACAATATTTTCACAATACAATATTACACACTGGCAATAGTGAGAGAATACAGTATCACATTCTGACATTAATGACAACATAAAATATCTAACAATGACAATAGAGCCACCAAATAATATCTCACAATAACAATAGTGACAGTATCCAATATCACACAATGAAAGTAGTGATATTATACAATATCCAGCCCCTACATTAGTGACATGATACAATATCACAACTTAACAGTAGTGACAGAATACAATATCACATTGTGACAATAGTGACACAATAAAATATCACAAACTAACAGTAGTGATGCCATACACAATCACAAACTGACAATAGTGTCACATTACAATATCACACACTGACAGTAGTGCATCATTCAAAATCACACAGTGACAATAGTGACACAATACATTATCAAACACTTTCAGTAGTGACACCATACAATATCACACACTGACAATAGTGACAATATACAAAAACAGTGATGAAGAAATTTGACACACTACAATATCACACACTGACAGTAATGACACCATACCTTATGACAAAATGTCAATAGTGACACCAAAAATATCACACTAACAATAGTCTGTCTCTCTTCCTGTCCCTATCTTTCTGTCATGGTCTCTCTCTCCCTATCCCTGTCTCTCTCTCTCTTTTTATCCTTGTCTCTCACTCCCTCTCTGTCTCTTGCTAAAATTATTCACTGTATTTAGGATGTATCAATTAAACCAAGTATATTTACTTCTACCTGGCTTTGTCTGACATAAGCATGAATAGGACGGTCAAACAAGATCAGCTTTGTGTGTTAATATTTATCCTGTTACATATTACTTTCTCCTCCTTGATGTTAACATTTCTGACATAGCAGACATTTCACTTTGTTCACGGACAATAATTCTGACATGGTAAACATTTCACTTATGTACACCGACAACATTTCTAACATAATAAACATCTCAGGTTGTGAATGGACAACTAATATGACAAGATTATGATGTAATATATATATATATATATATATATATATATAGATCAATGACATATCAGATCTGAAAAAAATGCGATTTCTTCTAAAATCTGATATCTCTACACATATTCTGCATGTCGTTTTGTCAAGGTTCAGACACCGCCTTCACTGCATTCAGAATAATCACATATGTTAGATCTGACCCACAATAATAAATTATTAACTTTTACCTTGTAACCTGCTGTCATGTACTTCTGCCTTTGCGTGTGATTTTATCTCAACATCAGAGGATATTTTACCTCTCCCATTTCTTTCAAATCTACCACACTGTGTGTACATCATGTAAGATAAAAATGTAGCTGAATGCATAAACTATACAGCACACTGGTGCAAATGAAACTTTTCAATGAATAAATATTTATGACTAGAAGTTCATGAACAAAATTTGACATCTGTTTCACAAAGCTAAGTAGACAAATTACATGTTTAAGATTTCTTACTTTCTCACAGCACCTCAGGTCAGCAGTGGCATGAAATGTCATGTGGTAAAAAAAATAAAGATGTGTTGCTCATTTTCCAAGTGGATGTTAAGACACACAACTGTTGGGTATCTTCCATGTATAAAGATATCTAATAATCTTCCCAAAGTTTATGTAGTGTCTCTTGTGGATGCCTGCACCTCAATAAAACTGTTATAAGATATTTACAGATCTGACTGAAGCAAAATCATTCACAAAAACCAGCCTGAAACATTCACTTATGATCTGTGAACTTAAAAACTCTTTAACTTAAAACCTCTCTAATTTAAAATTTCTCAAAATTAAAATCTCTCTAACTTAAAACTAAAGTGTTATAAATAAAAGGACCGTTTTTTAATCTTTAATTTCCATCCGTCTTCTCCAGCTGAAGTAAGTAGTAGCGAGGAGAAGAGAAATAATAAAGATAAAATTGTATATTCCGCTGTAACAGGCTCATCTACGACAGTTTTACCTTAAAAACTACTGGGTCACCGTGGCTCTGTTACAAATGGTGATATACTTGTTCATATGACAGAATAATAAACACAAAAATTAGCAACAAACGATATTAAATAAAAAACTCACGTGAATGAAGCAAAACCAAACACAGAAACTGACGTGGCATGTTCATGTTATTTATTTGAGAGTTAAGGACTAAAGTCTGCTATAAATTTATAAATAATGTCGGTAGTCAGTGACTTCGTTATCTTTTTTTCATGGGACTTTCAAATGTCAAAAATAAAAATGTTTAATGTGACAACACGAAAAAAACTGGGAAAAAAATTTCAAAATTTGACTTATCTGTTCTAGGTAAAAGACTAAGACGACCTTATGAATACATTTCTTAGCATATACACATAATATGTTCCTTGATATCACTACGTACTCCATGTCAGCGACCGCATTAAATATTCATGAGGTGCTGCCTATTATTAGAGTTGAGAGATGATAGAGATGACGACTGTGGTAAAACTGGTTCGAGAGATTAAAGTAGATGGAGTTCAGTTTTACAAGAAGATAGAAAGAGTGAGAAAAGCTGGCAGAAACAAGAATAGCAGGAAACAAAACGTGCACATACAACTGAAGGACATATAACAATCCAAATAATTTAGCAAAAGCTTTCTTCAAGGGTCATATTAAAAAAAAAACAATACAGCGGATAAAAACATGAAAAAAAAACAATACAGTGGATAAAAACATGAAAAAACCAATACAGCGGATAAAAACATGAAAAAACAATACAGCGGATAAAAACATGAAAAAAAACAATACACCAGATAAAAACATGAAAAAAAACAATACAGCGGATAAAAACATGAAAAAAAACAATACAGCGGATAAAAACATGAAAAAAACAATACAGTGTATAAAAACATGAAAAAAACAATACAGCGGATAAAAACATGAAAAAAATAATACAGCAGATAAAAGCATAAAAAAAAACAATACAGCGGATAAAAACATGAAAACAACAATACAGTGGATAAAAACATGAAAAAAAACAATACAGCGAATAAAAAACATGAAAAAAACAATACAGCGGATAAAAACATGAAAAAAAAACAATACAGTGGATAAAAACACGAAAAAAACAATACAGCGAATAAAAAACATGAAAAAAAAATACAGCGAATAAAAAACATGAAAAAAACAATACAGTGAATAAAAAACATGAAAAAACAATACAGTGGATAAAAACATGAAAAAAAACAATACAGCGGATAAAAACATGAAAAAAAAAGAAAATAAGACTTTCTCGTCTACTACTAGCAGGAAAGAAGGGCAGGAAATGCGCCCACGTGGACAAGGGAGAGAACAAAGTGAAAACCAGCGATTGGCTGAGAATTGAGGTTAAAGAGAGAAAGGGTATTATATGGTAAACAACATGGCGTCATGCTCTATATAGCAACGGCTGATCCGAATCGGATACCTAGGGCCTAAACAAAAGCAGCACAGGTGGCGCAGATGATAAAAGAGAAGACAATATGTGGAGGGATCTTTATCAGAAAAAAGAAGGTCGAAACTTCTTGAAAATTAATGAGAAGACAGAGCTGTGCCATAAATGACAGACTTTTAAGCATCTGTGAGAAAAACGAGATGCCCGAGACCTGCCCTGCACATTGAATGCCGGGGGTATGGTACACATCTCGTTACGGGTGGACCCGGTTTGCAGTACCACCGGGTCACGGCCTGTTGTTTCCGTTGTCTTAAAAGAAAAAAAAAATAACGTATATAGTTAATAGGAGAGGCCAAATTAGTAGGCATACAATCCCTTGATGAGGTTAAAAGATTCGCTAAAGACAGGAAAAAATGGGCGAGCCCATTGCAAGCCCTATATGACGTTCAACGGCAAGGGAAGGATATAAGATAAGATAGTTAATAATAAAAATAATAAGGAGGATAATAGTGACATCCTAAACTATCGTTATGAAGCAGTTAGATAATATCTGCGACATGAAACTTATCATCATCACCTTAGTGAGCAGAAACTATTATGACCAATTCTACTAATGTTAGAACTGCATTACCACCACATTAATAACAAACAATGTTTGTATTGCAAGATCTAATCAATGAGTAATATTCCAAAACTTCATAAACTTTAAAAAGATCTTTGATAGCAAATACAGAGATCATTGTGGAGAATTTTAAGAATATACGGAATACCATTTAAAATTGTCAACATCATTAGATATCTCTACAGCTGATATGTTTTTGCAGTCATGACAGAAGAAGGAATGAGTGAATGGGTCCAGATTGAAACAGGCCTGAAACAAGGATGTATATTATCTCCCTTGCTTTTTGTAATTTCAATAGACTTCATAATGAAAATAAAACGCACACAGGTAAAACGGGCATTGATTGGGCACATGGGACCCACCTGGAAGATCATGATTTTGCAGTTGACATAACTCTTATCTGTGACAGTGTGAATTCGATGCAAGGAAAAAAAAATCATATGTCCTGTCATCATTGGCTAGCAAAATAGGACTTGAAATTAATAAGGGAAAAACAAAAATAATGAAACTTCCTATTACTCAAAAAGTAAAATATACGTAGAGAGGACAACTGTTGAAGAAGTACACCGACTTGTATACCTTAGCATCTATGTATACCATCACAAAGGAAGTTAGAAATATAATTGCAAAAGCAGTATTCTCGTTCAAGAATCTTGAGAACATATGGCATTTAAAAGTTATTAGCACAAAAACCAAGTTAAGATTATTCAATTCAAATGTAATATTCACCCTCATTTATGCATGTGAAAGTTGGAAGACAGCTAAAGAAATAGGCAACAAATTAGACTCATTTAAAAACAAATGGCTAAGGAAAATACTCAGTAAAATATGGAAGGAATTCAAGAAAGAATTATAGATAAGACAGATGAGTGAACAACAACCGGTCTTATGGGTGATTAGAAAAAGAAGATTGACATATGTCAGTCATGCGGTGAGAAAAATCCCCAAACAAGCAGTAAAGTGAAACACAACAGGCTGAAGAAAAAGAGGTCGACCACGTGGAACTCTAAAGAGGACACTGTTAAGAGAGATCAAATTAGTAGACATAACATCCTTTAATGCGGTTGAAAAGCTCGCTGAAAATAGAAAACTTTGCAAGTTACGCTCGTACCATACTACCACTAAGTGACCTTTAACGGCAGGGGAAGAATATAAGATGTAATAGTAATAAATGTCATATTCTTTATATGATTAGTAACATCTTTTCGTGTAAATTTCATATTCTTTATATGATTAGTAACATCTTTTTGTGTAAATTTCATATTCTTTATATGATTAGTAACATCTTTTCGTGTAAATTTCATATTCTTTATATGATTAGTAACATCTTTTCGTGTAAATTTCATATTCTTTATATGATTAGATACATCTTTCCTTATGTTGAAATCTTTCTTTTTTATTACACTCAGTTCAGATAAAAGTTGCTGGCGGTACTTTTCCTTGTGACTTTTTATATTTCTAGTTTTTCTTGCCTTTATTTTACTTTTGATCTTCCCAGTGGTTGTCATGTTCTCTGTCTTCTTTATCTTGTTAATAATTATCAATAATTCTGAAGTCTCTGATATTTTAACTCTCTTTGTCGTCCAGGATATTATTTACACCTGTTCTTTTCTTCTTTCAGCCCTGCTTGTTGAGCGTAGCTTCAGTCTTATGTATGTTGCTGAAATATTATGGGCTTAGGAAAATACTGGAAGGTCTTGATTTTGCTGATGACATAACTCTTATCAGTAACAACGTGAATTCCATGCAAGAAAAAGCAGGTAGCCTGTCTTCAATGGCTAGCAAAATAGGACTTGAAATTAACAAGGACAAAACAAAAATAATAAAAATTCATCTCAATCAAAATGGAAAAATACACATAGAATGGACAGATATTGAAGAAGTCAATCAATTTGCATACCTTGGCAGCTACATAGACCAGGATGGTGACACTAGAAAGGAAGTTAGGATCAGAATTGCAAAAGCAGCATCAATCTTCAAGAATCTTGAGAACATATGGAATTCAAAAGTTATAAGCACAAAAACCAAGTTAAGACTATTCAATTCAAATGTAATTTCCACCCTCATTTATGCATGCGAAAGCTGGAAAACAACTAAAGAAACAGAAAAGAAATTAGACTCTTTTGAAAACAAATGCATAAGGAAAATACTCGGCATCAAGTGGAATGAGTTCAAGAACAATGCAGAGATAAGACAGATGACTGAACAACAACCAGTCTCACGGGTGATCAGGAAAAGGAGATGGACATATGTTGGTCACTTGATGAGAAGAAATGAGCAGAGAATCCCAAAACAAGCTATCAAGTGGAACACAACAGGCCGAAGAAAAAGAGGCAGACCACGTGAAACTCTGAAGAGGACATTATTACGAGAGGCCACATTAACAGGCATAAAATCCTTCGATGAGATTGAAAGACTCGCTGAAGACAGGAAAAATTGGCGAACTACTTTGGGAGCCCTATGTGACGTTTAACGGCACGAGAAGAATATAAGATATAAGGAAAATACAGATTCAGATAGTACCATGCCAGTAGGTTTAGGTGTTCATCTTTCTCCATCTCGCACGATCATCTGTGTCTTCAGTTAGCTGTTATCTCCCCCTCCCCCAACCATGCAGGTATGTCTTCCAGGTATTTCTTTTTTCTCCGGTATTTCTATCTTTTTGCCATTTATCTTCTTATTCATCAACAATTTTTCGAGACCTTCACATCTGTTGATATGTCAGATAAACTTTCACTGTCTTTTTCTTATGTAGGGCGCTAGTTTGAGATATTCCTTTGCTTGCTGTAATGCATTTTCAGTTGTCTTTCTGCATGTCCATGGAATATGAAGCATCTTCCGTAAGAACGACTTTCAGTTGCTTTATTCTTTGTTCTAATTGTTTATTCATGTTCCGTGAGAGTTTTTGATCTGTTAATATGTTCTTCATTTTTCCAAAGCTGTCTTAGCCATTCTATCCTAGTTCTGTTTTCTTCAGTGCAGCTGTCCTCAGATGTTACTGTGCTTAATTATTTGTATCTGTTTGTCTGTCTTAATATCTTACCCTGCACTATGATTCTGCATTCCGGTATTTTCTTTCCCTTGGATATCACCATTATTTCTGTTTTATTGGTGATTTGTTTTATTATACTGATACTGTTGATCAAACTTTACAGACTAATATTTCAGAAAAAAATAATATTCCTCGTAGATTAAATGCAGTAAAAGAATAATGAAATTATTCCTGAAAGTTTAAAAATTCTTAAACAATGTTAACTTTAACGCGATAGTTTTACCATTAATAGTTTTATCTGTTCTGTAGATATATAAACTGATAATTAAAAATGCGATGGAGAATTTAAAACGTCACATAGTCTTTAATGTTAGTAAATGTGAATAATCATAACGATTATACCACTTCTCCTCATAACGTAGCTGTGAGTTAGTGAACTTCTTGCAACACTCTACTGAATGAAAGAACAACTTCAAAGATACAAACCTTTCTGTGGGCACCTGGTTCATATACATACTCGGCCTGGAGCAGGTGTTTTACAGCAGAAATATCAGACTAAGTGAACCGTTCAGAACTAGGAGAATCACAAGAATATGTCCATGCAATGTCTACTTTGTAGAAAAGTAATTCTGCTTCAAAGTGTAGGAATATTTTTAATATGACGTGTTTCTATTTAGTTTTATATTGTTTGGTATTTTAACGTTGCATGTGTTTACACATCAAAAACAGTAAAGAAAGAAACACTTTCCGATTCTTCATTAATTTTATCGTCAGTTTATATTATTAACAACAAAATTAACCCTTTATTCATTTCTTCAACATTTAAGGTTTCATCATAAAAGCACAATCCCTGAAATAACTGGAATCAATTAAATATCTTTAAGAATTGTGGGGGTTTGTATGATTTTCAACACAATAGTCCATATATACATATGTATAAATCTCAAACTATCATACTTAATGAATGAAATTCTGATTGTAACAATCAAAACGATTGACAAGAAACAGATATGACAACCAAAATCTATGTACATTAAATTCAAGATACATAAAGTTTTGTGCACATAATAAAACATCATTGTATATTAACAAAACATCGAAATCTTACAAAAACGATTATGTTATAATAGAATCATGATTATTCATGTACCATTTATTTATCACCATTAATTTATCCCAATCATACCTGAGTGGGTCGGGATTAATTGGAGGAATCGACAGCAAAGCCCGCACCGTCCACATCACAGAATATAAACCAATACGAATGTGGACGAGCCGCGCGCTCAGTGGTTGGAGCAAGTCTGCCTCGCTCGGCTCGCCACGTGATAAATGCGAAAACAGGACAATATAACAGTCGGACACAGAAGGAAATTATTATTCATTATGATGAGAGTCAATGGCAACTGAGTCTTGCCGAATGACACACTCAGTCCAGCCGATGATATTATCGATGCATATTGTGTGATGAAAGTTATAATTTATATGTGTTGTGAATTATGTCTTCCTCGTAGTAAGAGGGGAAATTCTGTCAGATGCATGGTTATCATCACACGCTGGATGGGAACATACCTAGTCCCACCAAGGCCTTCATTCGCGTGGCTGGTAGATATGTATGTGTAGAGATGGTAGCATAGCTGATAGATATGTATGTGTAGAGATGATAGCATGGCTGATAGATATGTATGTATCGAGATGGTAGCATAGCTGATAGATATGTATGTGTAGAGATGGTAGCATGGCTGATAGATATGTATGTGTCGAGATGGTAGCATGGCTGATAAATATGTATGTGTCGAGATGGTAGCATAGCTGATAGATATGTATGTGTCGAGATGGTAGCAAGGCTGATAGATATGTATGTGTAGAGATGGTAGCATAGCTGATAGATATATATTTGTTGAGATGATAGCATGGCTGATAGATATGTATGTGTCGAGATGGTAGCATGGCTGATAGATATGTATGTGTCGAGATGGTAGCATAGCTGATAGATATGTATTTGTTGAGATTGTTGCATGGCTGATAGATATGTATGTGTCGAGATGGTAGCATAGCTGATAGATATGTATTTGTTGAGATTGTAGCATGGCTGATAGATTTGTATGTGTCGAGATGGTAGCATAGCTGATAGATATGTATGTATCGAGATGGTAGCATGGCTGATAGATATATATGTGTCGAGATGGTAGCATATCTGATAGATATGTATTTGTTGAGATTGTAACATGGCTGATAGATATGTATGTGTCGAGATGGTAGCATAGCTGATAGACATGTATTTGTTGAGATTGTAGCATGGCTGATAGATATGTATGTGTCGAGATGGTAGCATGGCTGATAGATATGTATGTGTCGAGATGGTGATCTGGAATTTCGTAACCTGGCCACAGCAGCTGCACTCAATGAGGCGATCAACACAAGGAATTATGAATGTGGGGAGATGGAGTGATTTTATTTCAGTGCATTAGCACACCTGAATTGTGTAATATTATTTCAGTGCATTGGCATTTGATAGTTATGAGGCGTGTATTTATAAGGGGTGGATTTCCTAGCATCAGTGGCTGCATATGTTAATGAGTGCATAGGCAGTATGTGGTCACGCACAGACCATATATTTGCACTTAGACAAATATTAGCGTTATTATTATTGAGGAAAAACAGCACTAAGATGGACACCACAGGGGAACAGAAGTAAGGGTAAACCAAAAGAGACATGGAGAAGAACAACAGAAAGGATGTTGAGTAACAGAAGACTCAACTGGGCAAGAGCAGAAAAAAAGGCAAGGGACAGGCATTTGTGGAAAACCTTTGCGGAAGCCCCATGTGCCCTGAGCACCTAAGGTTCAGAAAGAGAATGAATGAATGAATGAATGAATAATCTTTATTTTTCACGGGTAAAGAATTGGGCATTCTGCCCTTCATCACTCCATCTTTCATTCTTCCCACACACTTGATTTAGTACAAAAATACAAATTAAATTAGGAAAAACATATCAAAAGAGTGTAAGATTTAACTACTACATTCAAGGTAAAAGAGAAGAAGTAATTAACCTAATAAAATAGCACTAACGCACACATACACACGCAGACATATTCATAAATAAAAATACATTGTAAATACAGATCTTCTAACATATGTTTTTTTTTTTTAACACACATTAAAATAATTTCTAACAAGATCTAACAAGTTGCTTTTCTATGTCATTGAAGTACTTGATGGTTTACGAGCCATGTGTTGAGAGAGTGCTGGCTATTTTATGGAGGCATATAATTACAAGCAAGTAAATAATGAAACAGGTTTGAGTTAAAGGATGAAGTATTAACAATGGATTTTGAATTGTAGGGGAGGGTGTTCCAGAGCTGTACTGCAGAGTATGCAAGGCTTTTCTTGTACAGATCAATCCTGGGTTTAGGAAGAAGACAGTTTTTTAAACGCTGGCTATGTTTAGTGTTATATGTAAACAGTGACCACAAGTAAGGCGTAGCATTGTGCGACAGAATTCTGTGAACAAACTTAACTTTGTTAAAAATGATTCTATTTTTGAGGGGTAGAATTTTGAGTTGTTTATGTTGATCTACAGTCTGTGCTGGCTGGGTGTTTGTCACAAATAAGATTTAATGGTCGTTTGTGAAGTGAGTGGAGCCTTTTTGTGTTTGAGACTGCGCATCCATCCCAGATTGTGGAACAGTAATCTAAGTGTGTTTGTATGTGTGATATGTAGTATATTTTTCTTGTGTCTTTGTCGATAAAGTGTTTAATTTTGGCTAATTGGTAAACTTTCTGTGCAATCAAATTTGTTAGGTTATGTACGTGAGAATTCCAAGTTAAATGCTGATTAATGATGAGTCCTAGGGTTATATGTTCATGAACATTTTCTTAGTCCCAGCACAAAGCTGTAGTGAAGTTTTTGTTGCATTTGATAGTTATGAGGCGTGTATTTATAAGGGGTGGATTTCCTAGCATCAGTGGCTGCATATGTTAATGAGTGCATAGGCAGTATGTGGTCACGCACAGACCATATATTTGCACTTAGACAAATATTAGCGTTATTATTATTGAGGAAAAACAGCACTAAGATGGACACCACAGGGGAACAGAAGTAAGGGTAAACCAAAAGAGACATGGAGAAGAACAACAGAAAGGATGTTGAGTAACAGAAGACTCAACTGGGCAAGAGCAGAAAAAAAGGCAAGGGACAGGCATTTGTGGAAAACCTTTGCGGAAGCCCCATGTGCCCTGAGCACCTAAGGTTCAGAAAGAGAATGAATGAATGAATGAATGAATAATCTTTATTTTTCACGGGTAAAGAATTGGGCATTCTGCCCTTCATCACTCCATCTTTCATTCTTCCCACACACTTGATTTAGTACAAAAATACAAATTAAATTAGGAAAAACATATCAAAAGAGTGTAAGATTTAACTACTACATTCAAGGTAAAAGAGAAGAAGTAATTAACCTAATAAAATAGCACTAACGCACACATACACACGCAGACATATTCATAAATAAAAATACATTGTAAATACAGATCTTCTAACATATGTTTTTTTTTTTTAACACACATTAAAATAATTTCTAACAAGATCTAACAAGTTGCTTTTCTATGTCATTGAAGTACTTGATGGTTTACGAGCCATGTGTTGAGAGAGTGCTGGCTATTTTATGGAGGCATATAATTACAAGCAAGTAAATAATGAAACAGGTTTGAGTTAAAGGATGAAGTATTAACAATGGATTTTGAATTGTAGGGGAGGGTGTTCCAGAGCTGTACTGCAGAGTATGCAAGGCTTTTCTTGTACAGATCAATCCTGGGTTTAGGAAGAAGACAGTTTTTTAAACGCTGGCTATGTTTAGTGTTATATGTAAACAGTGACCACAAGTAAGGCGTAGCATTGTGCGACAGAATTCTGTGAACAAACTTAACTTTGTTAAAAATGATTCTATTTTTGAGGGGTAGAATTTTGAGTTGTTTATGTTGATCTACAGTCTGTGCTGGCTGGGTGTTTGTCACAAATAAGATTTAATGGTCGTTTGTGAAGTGAGTGGAGCCTTTTTGTGTTTGAGACTGCGCATCCATCCCAGATTGTGGAACAGTAATCTAAGTGTGTTTGTATGTGTGATATGTAGTATATTTTTCTTGTGTCTTTGTCGATAAAGTGTTTAATTTTGGCTAATTGGTAAACTTTCTGTGCAATCAAATTTGTTAGGTTATGTACGTGAGAATTCCAAGTTAAATGCTGATTAATGATGAGTCCTAGGGTTATATGTTCATGAACATTTTCTTAGTCCCAGCACAAAGCTGTAGTGAAGTTTTTGTTGCATTTTAAAGTTTCTGTCTTGTAGTGATGAGCATGGATTTTGTTTTGTTGGTGTTTATCAATATACCATTTTTATTACTCCATTTAATCAAACTGTTTATATCATTTTGGAGCGTTGTCTGTAGTTTATTGATGTCATATTCACTATTGTAAACAGTACAGTCGTCAGCGAAAAGATCACATGAAGAGTGCTTTAAATGTAGTGGTAGGTCGTTAATATTGATAGCAAAGAGAAGAGGACCAAGAATGGAGCCTTGAGGAATACCGGTATTCAACCACAGACGAGCCAGATATTTTGTTTCTAAAGCAAACTACTTGTTTTCTACCTGAGAGAAAAGATGTAATACATTTTGTTAGGTCAGGGTTTAATCTATAGCCTTCCAGCTTTTTTGCAAGAATTTCATGATCAGTCATATCGAAGGCTTTCTTAAAATCAACAAAGACAGCACCACACAATTTTTCATCATTTATATTAGACAGCCAGCTTTCTGTCATTTTAGTTAATGCTGTGTGGCAAGATTAATTTGGTCTAAAACCTGACTGACTGTCTATTAGTAGATTGTTTTCTTGCATGTGGAGCAGAGTTAACTTTTGTATAAGTTTTTCACGAGGTTTTGATAGTGATGACAGAATAGATATGGGTCTATAGTTTGAGAGGTCACTAGTCTGTCCAGATTTAAAAAGAGGAAAAACTTTGGCGAGTTTAAAAGCGTCAGGGAAATATTTGTTGTCAATACACAAGTTGTATAAGTATGTTAGTGTGTCTGTGATAGCTGAGAGAGAGGGAGAGGCACATATATTGTTTTATGAGAGTGTAGGCGTAGCTTTTGAGGGCCAGGAGATCTCAGCCCAGCATCACACACACACACACACACATACACACTCACACACACACACACTATATTTGATATGCTTTGAAGGTTTCTATGACATTGATGATACACGTCATTCTAAAATGCTTGCCTTGATTGATGCATGCCATTCTCAATATGTGTTACTTGATGATTACCTCATATTTATGTCATGTTTGTTACTATGATATGTGCGGATGACTGTGTATGTCATGTTTTGTGTTACGTCACCTGATATCTGTGGAGAGCTTTAATAAATGGTTGTAACTTGATTTTATGACTTGGATTTGATGTATGACATGTTTATAGTAAGTGTGGATGAAATGATGTGATGCGTGGCTGGCATACAGTGTCCTGGGAGGGAAGTCCTGGCTTGTAGCGCTAGTTTTGGAATGGCCACGCAAGTACGGCGGTACATACGCCATGGGTTTTGAGTTGTAGTTGGGTCTTGGTCCTGTCACTCCCCTTTATTGTTCCCAGTTGTGAACATAGCAACCCACTAAGTTTACACTATCCCAACACTTATATATTTTTCTATCGAAGAAATAAACACGTTCATTCGTGCTTAAAAGAAAACATGACCCCCCCCCCCGATCCGCTAGCACCTTCCTACGTGCTTAACTTACAAATCTCGACCTACTAAATTTCTCTCGCCTCTTGTTTATATACTGGGTCATTCGGACCGACTTTCTCTTAGAGTTGCGCACCTCTGAAAACTGGCCAGTCCCTGGTCCATTTTTATTCCTACGCTTCTGATGTTGCCAGCACATCTTGGTTTACTAGTCTGTTCTTATTTCTGCCCCTTACACTTGATCCACCTCAAGCGCTCTCATTTCCATATTCCCACATTTATCTTTTCTGTTGCTAAGTTTTAGTTCTCTCTCTACAACAAGCCTGTTAAGTTCCTGCAGCCATATTATAGTTAGTTTTAGTTCTTCCTGTACAACAAGGCTGATATGTTCCTGCAGCCATACTATAGTCAGTTTTAGTTCTTCCTGTACAACAAGGCTGATATGTTCCTGCAGCCATATTATAGTTAGTTTTAGTTCTTCCTGTACAACAAGGCTGATAAGTTCCTGCGGCGATATTATATTTAGATTTAGTTCTTCCTGTACAACAAGGCTGATAGGTTCCTGCGGGGATATTATAGTTAGTTTTAGTACTCCATGTACAGCAAGCCTGTTAAGTTCCTGCAGCCATATAATAGTTAGTTTTAGTTCTCCCTTTACAGTAAGCCTGTTAAGTTCCTGCAGCCATATTATAGTTAGTTTTAGTTCTCTCTCTACAGCAAGCCTGTTAAGTTCCTGCAGCCATATTATATTTAGATTTAGTTCTTCCTGTACAACAAGGCTGATATGTTCCTGCAGCCATATTATAGTTAGTTTTAGTTCTTCCTGTACAACAAGGCTGATAAGTTCCTGCGGCGATATTATATTTAGATTTAGTTCTTCCTGTACAACAAGGCTGATAGGTTCCTGCGGGGATATTATAGTTAGTTTTAGTACTCCATGTACAGCAAGCCTGTTAAGTTCCTGCAGCCATATTATAGTTAGTTTTAGTTCTCCCTTTACAGTAAACCTGTTAAGTTCCTGCAGCCATATTATATTTAGTTTTAGTTCTCCCTTTACAGTAAGACTGTTAAGTTCCTGCAGCCATATTATAGTTAGTTTTAGTTCTCCCTTTACAGTAAGCCTGTTACGTTCCTGCAGCCATATTATATTTAGTTTTAGTTCTCCCTTTACAGAAAGCCCGTTAAGTTTCTCTGACCATAGTATAGTTAGTTGTAGTATTCATCCTGTAGGATGAGGCTATTTCCTAATTCTACTTTCCTTGTAACGAAACCGGTTTTAGTGCCAAAGTCTTAGTATCATATTTTAGCGCCAAAGTCTTAGTGTATTGGTTTTATTGTCGTAGTTTCAGCATCAAAGTTTTAGTGTCTTAGTTTTAGTGTCACAGTTTTAGTGCCAAAGTTTTAGTGTCTTAGGTTTACTTTCACAGTTTTAGTGCCAACGCCTTAGTGTGTTAGTTTTAGTGTCACATATTTAGTTACACTGTCTTAGTGTCACAATATTGGTGTCGCAGATTTAGTGGAAAGTCTAAGCGTCACAGTATTAGTTTATAAGTCTTAGTGTCTCAGTTTTAGTATAACAGCTTTAGTGCCAAGTCTTATTGTCGTTATTTTAGTGCAACAGTTTTAGCAACAATGCTTTAGTTTCTTAGTTTTAGTGTCAGAGTTTTATAGCCAAATCCTGTGTGTGTGATTCTTATTATCACAGTTTTAGTGCCCAAGATTTAGTGTCTTAGTTTTACTGTCACAGTTTAGTCTCAAAGTATTAATGTCAAATTTTAGAACCAAAGAATTTGTATCACAGTTTTAGTGTCATAGTTTTAGTGTCATAGTTTTAGTGTTACAGTTTTAGTTTGACAGTTTTAGTGTGAAATTTTAAGTGTCACAGTTTTAGTGTGAAAGTTTAAGTGTCACAGTTTTAGTGTGAAAGTTTAAGTGTCACAGTTTTAGTGTGACAGTTTAAGTGTCACAGTTTTAGTGTGACAGTTTAAGTGTCACAGTTTTAGTGTGGCAGTTTTAGTGTCACAGTTTCAGTGTAACAGTTGTAGTGCCTTTGCCTTGGTATCTTAGTTTTAGTGTCACAGTTTTAGTGTGACAGTTTTAGTATCACATTTTAGTGTGATAGTTTTAGTGTCACAGTTTTATTGTGATAGTTTTCATGTCACAGTTTTAGTGTGACATTTGTAACGCAAATTGTTAGTGTCACAGTTTTCGTGTGACATTTTTAGTGTCACACTATTACTGTCACAGTCACAGCGCCAAAGTATTAATGTCTTGTTTTAGTGCCACAGTCTTATAACCAAAGTCGTAATGTCTGACTTTTGGTGTGACATTTTTAGTTCCAAAGTATTTGTGCTTTAGTTTTAGTGTTACATTTTTTAGCCAAAATTTTAGTATCTTAATTTTAGTGTGACAGTTTTAGTGCAAAACCTTAGTGTCTTAGTTTTAGTGTAACAGTTTTAGTGCCAAATCTTAATGTCACAGTTTTAGTGCCAAAGTCTTAGTGGCACATGTTACAGTTTTCGTGTCACAGTTCTAGTGTCAAATATGAATCTCAGGTCATAGTGTCATGGTTTAGACTTAGTCCATAATTTTTACTACCAAAGTATTAGTGTCTTAGTTTTAGTGTCACAGCTTTAGCGGCAAAGTATTAGTGTCTTAGTTTTAGTGTCACATCTTTAGCGCCAAAGTCTTAGTGTCATAGTTTTAGTGTCACAGCTTTAGCGCCAAAGTATTAGTGTCTTAGTTTTAGTGTCACATCTTTAGCGCCAAAGTATTAGTGTCGTAGTTTTAGTGTCACATCTTTAGCGGCAAAGTATTAGTGTCTTAGTTTTAGTGTCACATCTTTAGCGCCAAAGTATTAGTGTCTTAGTTTTAGTGTCACAGCTTTAGTGTGATAGTTTTAGTGTCACAGTTTTATTGTGATAGTTTTCATGTCACAGTTTTAGTGTGACATTTGTAACGCAAATTGTTAGTGTCACAGTTTTCGTGTGACATTTTTAGTGTCACACTATTACTGTCACAGTCACAGCGCCAAAGTATTAATGTCTTGTTTTAGTGCCACAGTCTTATAACCAAAGTCGTAATGTCTGACTTTTGGTGTGACATTTTTAGTTCCAAAGTATTTGTGCTTTAGTTTTAGTGTTACATTTTTTAGCCAAAATTTTAGTATCTTAATTTTAGTGTGACAGTTTTAGTGCAAAACCTTAGTGTCTTAGTTTTAGTGTAACAGTTTTAGTGCCAAATCTTAATGTCACAGTTTTAGTGCCAAAGTCTTAGTGGCACATGTTACAGTTTTCGTGTCACAGTTCTAGTGTCAAATATGAATCTCAGGTCATAGTGTCATGGTTTAGACTTAGTCCATAATTTTTACTACCAAAGTATTAGTGTCTTAGTTTTAGTGTCACAGCTTTAGCGGCAAAGTATTAGTGTCTTAGTTTTAGTGTCACATCTTTAGCGGCAAAGTATTAGTGTCGTAGTTTTAGTGTCACAGCTTTAGCGCCAAAGTATTAGTGTCTTAGTTTTAGTGTCACATCTTTAGCGCCAAAGTATTAGTGTCGTAGTTTTAGTGTCACATCTTTAGCGGCAAAGTATTAGTGTCTTAGTTTTAGTGTCACATCTTTAGCGCCAAAGTATTAGTGTCTTAGTTTTAGTGTCACAGCTTTAGCGCCAAAGTATTAGTGTCTTAGTTTTAATGTTTTAGTTTTACTGTCATAGTTTTAGTGTTCAATTTTCAGTGTCACAGTTTATTTTTAGTCCTGAATTTTTAGTACCAAAGTCTAAGTGTATTAGTTTTAGTGTCACAATTTTAGTGCCAAAGTCGTAGTGTCTTAGTTGTGGTGTCACAGTTTATTACCATAGTCTTAGTGTCATAGTCTTTTTAGTGTCACAATTTTATTGCCAAATATTTTTGTTTCTTAGTTTTATTGTCTAAGTCTTAGTGTCACAGTTTTAATACGAAAGTCTTAGTGTCACACTTTTACTGTCACAGTTTTAGTGCCAAATTCTCAGTGTCTTAGTTTTAGTGTCACAGCTTTAATACCAAAGTCTTAGTGTCACACTTTTACTGTCACATTTTTAATACCAAAGTCTTAATTTCTTCGGTTTAGTATCACAGGTTTAGTGCCAGTGTCTTAGTCTCTTAGTTTTAGTATTACAGTTTTAGTGCCAAAATCTTTGTGTCACAGTTTTAATATCACGGTATAGTTTTAGTCAATAGTTTTTAGTGCCAAAGTCTTAGTGTCACAGTTTTAGTTCCAAATCTTAGTGTCTTAGTTTTATTATCATAGTTTTAGTGCCAAAGTCTTTGTGTCTTAGTTTTAGTGTCACATCTTTAGCGGCAAAGTATTAGTGTCGTAGTTTTAGTGTCACAGCTTTAGCGCCAAAGTATTAGTGTCTTAGTTTTAGTGTCACATCTTTAGCGCCAAAGTATTAGTGTCGTAGTTTTAGTGTCACATCTTTAGCGGCAAAGTATTAGTGTCTTAGTTTTAGTGTCACATCTTTAGCGCCAAAGTATTAGTGTCTTAGTTTTAGTGTCACAGCTTTAGCGCCAAAGTATTAGTGTCTTAGTTTTAATGTTTTAGTTTTACTGTCATAGTTTTAGTGTTCAATTTTCAGTGTCACAGTTTATTTTTAGTCCTGAATTTTTAGTACCAAAGTCTAAGTGTATTAGTTTTAGTGTCACAATTTTAGTGCCAAAGTCGTAGTGTCTTAGTTGTGGTGTCACAGTTTATTACCATAGTCTTAGTGTCATAGTCTTTTTAGTGTCACAATTTTATTGCCAAATATTTTTGTTTCTTAGTTTTATTGTCTAAGTCTTAGTGTCACAGTTTTAATACGAAAGTCTTAGTGTCACACTTTTACTGTCACAGTTTTAGTGCCAAATTCTCAGTGTCTTAGTTTTAGTGTCACAGCTTTAATACCAAAGTCTTAGTGTCACACTTTTACTGTCACATTTTTAATACCAAAGTCTTAATTTCTTCGGTTTAGTATCACAGGTTTAGTGCCAGTGTCTTAGTCTCTTAGTTTTAGTATTACAGTTTTAGTGCCAAAGTCTTTGTGTCTTAGTTTTAGTATTACAGTTTTAGTGTCATAGTTTTAGTGTCATAGTTTTAGTGCCAAAGTCTTAGTGTCACAGTTTTAGTTCCAAATCTTAGTGTCTTAGTTTTATTATCATAGTTTTAGTGCCAAAGTCTTTGTGTCTTAGTTTTATTGAAACCATTTTACTACTAATTTCTGAGTGTCGCAGTTTGTGTTACAGTTTTAGTGTCAAATTCTTAGTGTCACAGTGTTAGTACCAAAATCTTATTTGCCATAGCTTTAGTTTCACAGTTTTTGTACCATTGTCTTAGTGTCACAGTTTTAGTGTCACAGGTCTAGTACCAAATCTTAGAATCTTAGATTTAGTGTCACACGTTTAGTGTTAAATTCTTAATGTCACAGTTTTAGTGTCAGTGTTAGTACCAAAGTCTTAGTGTTGCAGTTTTAGTGTCACAGTTTTAGTGCCAAATTCTTAGTTGCACAGTTTTAGTATCAAAGTCTTTGTATCTTAGTTTTACCGTCACAGTTTTAGTAGCACAATTTTAGTGTCTTAGTTTTAGTGTCACAATTTTAGTGTCTTATTTTTAGTGTCACAGTTTAAGTGACACAGATTTAGTGACAAAGTTTTAGTGTCTTAAGTTCAGTGTCACAGTTGTAGCGTCGCAGATTTACTGCTACAGCTTCAGTGCCATATTCGTAGAGTAGTAGTTTTAGTGTCATAGTTTTAGTGTCTTAGTATTAGTGTCACAATTTTAGTGACATAGTTTTAGTGTCATAGTTTTAGTGTCATAGTTTTAGTGTCATAGTTTTAGTGTCATAGTTTTAGTGTCACAATTTTAGTGACATAGTTTTAGTGTCACAGTTTTAGTGTCACAATTTTAGTGTCTTAGTTTTAGTGTCACAATTTTAGTGTCTTAGTTTTAGTGTCACAATTTTAGTATCACAGTTTTAGAGTCTTAGTTTTAGTGTCACAATTTTAGTGCCACAGTTTTAGTAATACAATTTTAGTGTCTTAGTTTTAGTGTCACAATTTTAGTGTCTTAGTTTTAGTGTCACAATTTTAGTGTCTTATTTTTAGTGTCACAGTTTAAGTGACACAGATTTAGTGACAAAGTTTTAGTGTCTTAAGTTCAGTGTCACAGTTGTAGCGTCGCAGATTTACTGCTACAGCTTCAGTGCCATATTCGTAGAGTAGTAGTTTTAGTGTCATAGTTTTAGTGTCTTAGTATTAGTGTCACAATTTTAGTGACATAGTTTTAGTGTCATAGTTTTAGTGTCATAGTTTTAGTGTCATAGTTTTAGTGTCATAGTTTTAGTGTCACAATTTTAGTGACATAGTTTTAGTGTCACAGTTTTAGTGTCACAATTTTAGTGTCTTAGTTTTAGTGTCACAATTTTAGTGTCTTAGTTTTAGTGTCACAATTTTAGTATCACAGTTTTAGAGTCTTAGTTTTAGTGTCACAATTTTAGTGCCACAGTTTTAGTAATACAATTTTAGTGTCTTAGTTTTAGTGTCACAATTTTAGTGTCTTAGTTTTAGTATCACAATTTTAGTGTCTTAGTTTTAGTGTCACAATTTTAGTGTCACAGTTTTAGTGTCTTAGTTTTAGTGTCTTAGTTATAGTGTCACACTTTTAGTGTCTTAGCTTTAGTGTCACAGTTCTAGTGTCTTAGTTTTAATGTCACAATTTTAGTATCTTAGTCGTAGTGTCACAGTTTTAGTATCTTAGTTTTAGTGTCAGAATTTTAGTGTCTTAGTTTTAGTGTCACAATTTTAGTGTCTTAGTTTTAGTGTCACAATTTTAGTGTCTTAGTTGTAGTGTCACAGTTTTAGTATCTTAGTTTTAGTGTCAAAATTTTAGTGTCTTAGTTTTAGTGTCACAATTTTAGTGTCTTAGTTTTTGTATCACAATTTTAGTTTCTTAGTTTTAGTGAAACAATTTTAGTGTCTTAGATTTAGTGTCACAATATTTTAGTGTCTTAGTTTTAGTGTCACAATTTTAGTGTCTTATTTTTAGTGTCACAGTTTAAGTGACACAGATTTAGTGGCAAAGTTTTAGTGTCTTAAGTTCAGTGTCACAGTTGTAGCGTCGCAGATTTAGTGCTACAGCTTCAGTGCTATATTCGTAGAGTAGTAGTTTTAGTGTCATAGTTTTAGTGTCTTAATTTTAGTGTCACAATTTTAGTGACATAGTTTTAGTGTCACAGTTTTAGTGTCACAATTTTAGTGTCTTAGTTTTAGTCTCACAATTTTAGTATCACAGTTTTAGAGTCTTAGTTTTAGTGTCACAATTTTAGTGTCACAGATTAAGTATCACAATTTTAGTGTCTTAGTTTTAGTGTCACAATTTTAGTGTCTTAGTTTTAGTGTCACAATTTTAGTGTCTTAGTTTTAGTGTCACAATTTTAGTGTCACAGTTTTAGTGTCTTAGTTTTAGTGTCTTAGTTTTAGTGTCACAGTTTTAGTGTCTTAGTTTTAATGTCACAATTTTAGTGTCTTAGTTGTAGTGTCACAGTTTTAGTATCTTAGTTTTAGTGTCAGAATTTTAGTGTCTTAGTTTTAGTGTCACAATTTTAGTGTCTTAGTTTTAGTGTCACAATTTTAGTGTCTTAATTGTAGTGTCACAGTTTTAGTATCTTAGTTTTAGTGTCAAAATTTTTAGTGTCTTAGTTTTAGTGTCACAATTTTAGTATCATAGACGTAGTGTCTTAGTTTTAGTGTCATAATTTTAGTGCCTTAATTTTTGTATCACAATTTTAGTTTCTTAGTTTTAGTGAAACAATTTTAGTGTCTTAGATTTAGTGTCACAATTTTAGTGTCTTAGTTTTAGTGTCACAATATTTTAGTGTCTTAGTTTTAGTGTCACAATTTTAGTGTCTCAATTTTAGTGTCACAATTTTAGTGTATCAGTTTTAATGTCACAATTTTAGTGTCTTAGTTTTAGTGTAAAATTTTGTAGTGTCTTAGTTTTAGTGTCACAGTTTTAGTGTCTTAGTTTTAGTGTCACAATTTTAGTGTCTTAGTTGTAGTGTCACAGTTTTAGTGTCTTAGTTTTAGTGTCACAATTTTAGTGTCTTAGTTTTAGTGTCACCATTTTAGTGTCTTAGTTTTAGTGGCACAATTTTAATAACTTAGATTTAGTGTCACAATTTTAGTGTCACAGCTTCAGTGCCATATTCTTAGTGTAGTAGTTTTAATGTCACAATTTTAATGTCACAGTTTTAGTGTTACAGTTTTAGTACCAAAGTATTAGTGTCACAGGTTTCGCATCTCAGTTTTAGTGTCACAGTTTTAATGTCACAATTCTAGTGCCAAAGTCTTAGTGACGCAGTTATAGTGTTTCTGGTATACATTGAGTACTAGCAAGGACACTCATTTCTGACCGGGTAAGTAGACTGGAAGGACACCCACATTTACCATAATGTAGGAAACATCATCATCTGAAATTAAGTGCAAAGAAACAAGAAAGGAACATTCCCATCTACAATATTAACATATGATCACAGTAAATACGACGGATGTTCAGAAAGTAATGCTCTACATCTTTTTTATCAGCTAATAATGAAGATAGAAGCATGAAATGTTGTACACTTTAAATATGCTATATGCCGATTGTGTGAACCAAACTGCACGGCAACCAGCCAAAGAACATGGTTACCCTAACAGTTAAAATGGAGCTTGTTAGCAACGAATTGTGACAGAATTTCTGGTTGACCAGAAGGAAACTGTTGTGAACATTCACAAGCGTCTATGTAATGTGTATGGAAGTTTTTCAGTCGACAGGAGTAGTCAGTGGCTGGGTTCAGAGAATTAAAGAATCAATAACTGGATATAAGAAGTTGCATGATCGGCCGCGCTGTGGGCGTCCTGCCACAGCCAGCAAGGCAGAAATGTTGAAATGCGCTGAAAGCATTATTCTTACTGTCTTAAAGCTGTCAGTCTGCAATGGTAGTGGAAATGCAGTTATAAAAGCTCTCGGATTTTCTAAGGTTTGTGCAAGATGGGTTCCTCGAAGTCTGACAAATGACTATCGATTGCGAAGGAAAGCAATTTCGTCTGAATTGTTGGAGCGTTTCAGTGCTGAGGGAGATAACTTTTTTTGGCTAAGATAGTAACAGGTGACGAAACCTGGGCACATCATTTTGAACCTGAAACACAAAGACAGTCAATGGGATGGCATCCCATGGATCACCGCGAAGAAAGAAATTCTTCTTCTTCTTCTTCTTCGTTCGCTTCTACCACCAAAACCGCACTGTGATCCTACTGAATTTACGCCTGTGGTCCTCGTTAGGTCCCATGGTCCCCTGTGTGGTCCCCGAAAAGACCACACGAGATCCACAAGAGGACCACAAGGGGTTCTGAGTATCGCAGGGCTTTAGCCTGTATTCTTGGTGGGTCTCGGAAGCGATTGCGTGACACTGGTTTTCATTGCACCAGTTTAGTCTAGAGTTGGACTTTCTCACAGGAAGACCTCGACGTGTTTAGGATATCAGTGCATCCCCGCTGGGTGAGAGGCGGTAGCCCACCCAGGCCAGAGTTGGAAATTCAAGACACCTCTTTCAGCTGGAAATGTCATGATCACTGTCTTTTTGGACAATGAAAGTGTGATTCTTGTGGATGTTTTGCCAAGAGGAGAGACAATCAATTAGCAAGTTTACATTAATAAATTGAAAAAACTCGATCAGCGTTTTGTTTTGGCAGAGTTTGGCCGCACAAGAATCCAGCAGACCTGCTTCTCTTTCACGACAATGCACGCCCTCACACAAGTCTGGCAACAAGGGAAGCAATCACTAAATTGGGTTGGACTGTACTATCCCATCCACCCTATAGTCCCGATGTGGCACCTCTGATTTCCATCTGTTTGGTCCACTTAAAGATGCACTCTGAGGGGTAAGATTTGAAGATGACGAAGGAGTGATTCATGCATAGAAGAAATGGCTACATAATCAAGGGAAAATCTGGCACGGGCTAGGAATATACGTAATTCTTTCACGCGGACGTAGAGCCGTACAAGTTGATGGGGATTATGTTGAATAATAACGATATTTAAATGCCGTATCCATGTATTATGTGTATACATTTCGTGATGTTTTTAAATAAACAGATAGTGAGAAAAACGATGTGGCGGATTACTTTCTGAATGCCCCTCGTACTTGTTGTCCTAACACAGATCATGTCTCAAACAAGAACGAACATTTGAGAAGAACAAACACGTGCCTCTGTCACAGAATTAAACTACCCAATTTTGTGTCATTGGTCTGCAGAGTTGACTTTCATTTTGTGAAATGCTGTCTGTTATAAAGTAGATGTAGTATTTTGTATCAGAAAACAATTGTTTTTTATAAAGTAGATGCATTATTTTGTATCAGAAAACAATTGTTTTTTATAAAGTAGATGCATTATTTTGTATCAGAAAACAATTGTTTTTTATAAAGTGGGTGCAAGTTTTGTCTGTTTGTGCAAGTAATGTTGATAAACACGCCAGAGCTTCTGGTGTATTTTGTATCAGAAAACAATTGTTTTTTATAAAGTGGGTGCAAGTTTTGTCTGTTTGTGCAAGTAATGTTGATAAACACGCCAGAGCTTCTGGTGATAATAGATAAGCTAGCTATCTCCGGGCAAGGGACCAAATGTTGTTATTCTGCATTTTTTTTTTTAATGTGGTGGAGAGCGGAGGAGCGTGTTTTAGACCTGAGTCGCAAGGTCAAACACAAGCAGAAACACCACATCACTGTCTTCCTCGCAACAGAATAATACCCTCGCTACATCACAATATTAGTGAGTTGCTGGGAAACGCAAACTAACATAATTTGATTACTCTTTTTATACTTCGAGACGCACTGCACGTCGATTGGGCGGATATGTTTGGCCTAGGGGACATATAGTGCGATCGTCTCCAGTTTTGAAGTTAATGAAAGTATGGTGTAAAATCTGCGGAACACGGTGGTATCACTACCTTCCGGAGAACATTCTCCACGCGAGGCGTGTGAGATTTGTAATTCAGAGCCATTGTGTTTTAATTTTAACTGTTTTTTTTCTTCTAAGATTATTGTCGCTAGGTTTTTTGTTTACAAATAAATATGGCGTCCAGTGCTAGTTACTCTCGTCCAGGGCCTCGTATGTCTGCACTACAAGCTCAAAATTTGATTGATAAGTGGCTAGACTGCGATGACGAGGGTGCAGATGATAGCGATGTGGAGTTGTTGGGACCCACGTGCTGCTGCTGATTCAAGTGATGAGGATGATGTGTCTTTTGGTCCAGCAGCAAAACGTGCTAGGAGGGTAGCTGTTGATACTACTTCTCAGCTTGTTGCTAGTCAGTCAGTCAGTCGTTTGCATGTCCCTTGTAGAACTTTGCCTCCCTAACAGCTCTCATTTAGACCTATCGGTTATAAGAAAGATGCCCTGCTGCTGTTGCATCCATTTGCAGATAATCAACGATGTCTTGCAGCCATCTTCGCTTTAGTCTTTCTCTCTTTCTTTTTCCCATTATAGGCTCTTCCAAGACGGTCTTCTCTAAATTATCATGACGTTTAATACGAGCGTATGTCAAAAATACTAACATCTGAAAACCAACAAGACCTGCAAAATCTCTTGGATAAAGTCGCCAAATAAAGTGAAACCAAAGGCCTTACTTTGAACATCATAAAGACAGAGACCATGGTTATATCAAAGAAACAGAATCTACCAAAACGCGGTACAAAATTAAATGAAACTATTCTAAAGCAGGTGCAGAAATTTAAATACCTTGGAGCAGTAATAACTTCAGATGGGAAATGCAAAATAGAAATTAAGAATTGAATAGGCCAAGCAAAGACTGCACTTCGAGAATGAGAAACATATTATTCAACACATCCTTTTCAATGAATGTTAGAAAACGAGTCCTAGAATGCTAAAGTGAACCTATCTTGTTTTATGGAAGTGAATCATGGACAATAGGCAGGTCTGCACAAAAGTCATTGGAAGTGGAAGAAATGTGGTTTCTTAGAAGAATGTTGCGAATCCCCTGGACAGCAAAAATAACTAATGAAGAATGTATGAGAAGAGTTAGAAATAGAAAAACATCCTTTTAAAAAATAAGAGACACAATGTATTTTCATAGGGCATACAATGAGTAAAAGGGTCATTTAAAATATAACAACAAGAAAAATAGAGGGAAGAAGAACAAGGCGAAGACCAAGAGAAACGATACTGGACCGTCTGACGGGATGGTGTGAAAAGAGATCGACCAACTGAGCTAATGGCCTGCATGAAGGATCGTGTACTCTGGAGAAGCATAATAGCCAACGCCAGTCGGCACGGCACCTGATGATGATGATGACAATGATGATGATGATGATGATGATATGATGATGTGTCCAAAATATTTAAGTTTTCTCTGTTTAATCCTCTTTACTACCCAGCCTTCTTCAATATTACGTTCTTGATGTATAGATATATTTGTTCTTTTTGTGTCCATGATATTTGAAGAACTCTTCTGTAGCATTTACATTCAAAGGCATTTATGTATTTCGCAGTTGTTTTATTAAGTGCTAGGTCTCTCAGTTACATGTTGCTTTTGGGAAAGATGCATGCCCTTCAGTTCATTTCAAGTGCCATGCCGCGTGGCGTAAGCGATCATTTCTCTCCACAATTCCCTGTCTTTAGACTTGATTATGAGATCCGCCTGTGACTTTCTTCCTAGCCACATTGACAGCCTATCCAGTAACTTCTCTCTCTCTCTGTGTCTTCCTCTGTCTCTTATTCCTTCAATTTTTCCAGTTGCCATAATGTGTTCCAATGTTCCTCCTCTCTGGAAATCTCCTGTAAATCTCGCTTGTTTGCTTCTGATCTTTAGTATAATTTGCTTTTTAACTCCAGCCTCTCTTAAGACTTCTACATTGTTTTTCTTGGCTGTCCATGGTTTTTCTTGGCTGTCCATGGTGCCTTCAACATCCTTCTTATAAACCACATCTCCGTGGCCTCCATTTGTCGCTGTACACTCTTATTCATGGACCATGCTTCACATCCATAAAACAAAATTGACTCGATGTAAGTACTCAGAATCTTGTTTCCAGTGATATGGATCTGTTGCACAAGATGTTTCTCATTTTCTGGAATGCTGACTTGGCCAGAGCATATCTGCTTCTTATTTCGTTGTGACATTTCCCATCAGTTGTTATAATTGTTCCTAAGTACTTGAATCTATCAACCTGCTTCAGATCTGTGCCATAGATGGTAATGCTACATTTTTGTGGTATTCTTTTCTTTGAGATGACCATCACTTCAGTCTTCTTTTTGTTCAGGCTGAGACCTTTATTTTTACATTCAAGAACCACGACGTCCAGAAGAGCCTATAGCTCCCCTTCACTTTTAGCAATCAGAACTGTGTCGTCTGCATATCTTACGTTGTTAAGGTTGTACCGGGCAGCTACCAAGCATGTTCTCTATATTTCTCATTATGTTTTCCCTGTACAAGGAGAAGAGGCCAGGAGATCACTTTCTTGTCTTCCTCCCAATTTTATGTCTTGAAATGCTCCTATTTGGTTCTCAACTCTCATTGCTGCTGATTGCTGCCAGTATATGTCTTTGATACGTTTCGGATCTTTCGTATCTACGTTTATGTCTTCCAGCATTCTTATAATTTATGTGTATCTCACTTTATCATATGCTTTACAGTAGTCTATGAAACATAGATATGAGTCCGTCTTTACTTCTATAGATCTCTCCACCAGTGTTGTTATTATATATATATGGCGTTACTTGTACCTTTTCCTTCGATGAAGCCGCACTGTTCTTCAGCGATTTCTGGTTTTATCCTACCTCCAAATTAAAGACACGCTAAACAGTGGTGGATGACAGAATGACTTTTGCAACTAACGGATCGGAGAAAAGTCTTAAGGAAGATAAAGATGAATGTGACAAAATAAAGAAAGTATAACAGTATATTGGAAAATGTACTGTTATGATGGTAGGATGTTGCATAAAATGGATATAACACGGGGTATTTTAATATTTGGACCATTTGTTTTAAAACATTGATATTTTTGTTATGTGGGAGTTCAGTTGAAAGGTCAGGGTGAGACGTTGGGTTCCACGGGATTTTTATAAACTCAGCCTTGACATGTTAGTAGAAAAGTTATTTACGGAATGTCCAGTGGGTGTTCGTGGGAAGGTCGTAAACAGGTAGAATCACGGGCTGAGTGATTCCCGGGATAGAAACTTCGGGAAGATTTAGGGGAATAGTTAGGAACAATTTAAGGAGTGAGAGGAGGAGATTTAGGGGAATAGTTAGGGCATATTTAAGGAGTGAGAGGAGATTTGGAATGATGAGGATTATTATTATTATTATTAGTATATGTTGATTATGATAGATAGAGAGAGATAGAGTTAGGATGAATTATGAGGATTGATTAGTAGCTTGAGATTCATTATGACTGAAAATTAATTGTAGAGGTTGACAGAGTAGGATGTTCCAGATAAGATGCTAAGATGTGAAGTTGTATGTAAGGATCCATGGGATTTTCAGTGTGTTAATAAGTGGGCTCTTATTCCATCATTTTGAATGTCTGTTTTTCCTAGCTGAGAGTAGTAGTTTGTTGCACATTCCCTACTTACATGGCAAACTAGTTCTTGTCTGGAGAGGAGTTTGATTGTTCATCTTTTTACTCAGTTTATTTGCTACATCCTCATTTATTCATCACTCATTTTTTCCATAATAAATATGTGTAATTGCTTTATCAGTTTAAGTGTTGGTGGTTCTCAAACTGTTGAGATGTGTTCGTTCTCGATTACATATTAAAATTCCTCATTTGTAATCAGAAAATAGAGTAAGGAAAAGTAGTACAGTTTATCATTTGGGTGGCGTTTTTACACAATTGCGAAGTACTTAAATTATAGCCGTGTCTGTAATTAGCAGGCAGACGCACGCTACATCTAAATAAAGGATGCAGTACGGCTAGAAAAGAAATAAGACACAAATGCAATAAAGCTAAAGAAGAGTGGCTAAATAAGAAATGTAATAAAATAGAGACATACCTTCATGGAAACACAAGAGATATGTACAAACATATAAAGGTGTTAACAAACAAAAGGGCATACCACAAGACTGGTTGCCTGAAGTCAAAGGAGGGGCATACAATAATTGACAGAGATGAAATAATGGCACGACGGAGCGAATACATTAGAGAACTCTATGAGGACAGTAGAAGCGAAATAATAATGAAGGGCCTCACATATTAAAAGCAGAAGTGGAAGAAGCCATCAAACACATGAAGAACAACAAAGCACCAGGACCAGATAAAATCACCAAGGAAGAATTGGAAGCATTAGGAGAGCTTGACAAGCTAGATTGGTGATTGACATCTATAACAGTAACTATGTTCCATCAGACCTTTTCCAATCAATTTGCATTGCCTTACCAAAGAAACAAGGTGCAGTTGAATGTGAAGACCATCGAACCATTAGTCTTATGTGCCATGTTATCAAAATCCTACTTCGTATTGTCATGAGAAGAGTCAGGAGCAAAATAAAACCAGAAATCGCCGCATGCCCTTAAAAATCCTACTTTTGTAGTTCTGTCTGTTCCTCTCCACAGCTTCTTTACAGTACTAGCTGTATTATCACAGTAAGTAATGCTGGAAATTGTGGAATTCCTGGAACTTGTACAAGTAGCACAGGTGATGACAAAGGTAAGAAGATATGTAGAAGAGGGAATGACACGCTCTAGATCTGTGTACAAACCTCTGCGTCAGCCTGGTGTTACAGAGGGCTTGGGTTTGAGTACAGCACTGAACTATTTTACAACTGTTTTTAGCAGCAGCATCAAGAGCCACGTAATAGAACAAATCAGTGATTTTGCAGGAATGAAATGCGTGATAAGCACTCCAAGTAGCAGGTTTTTAGTGCATAGTAGGTGGAAGGATGTCACAGAGATGAAGCCGTACACATTTATGTTCTGTTCTTATCAACATGGCCATGAAGAAAAAGCCATATATTACAGGTTACTGGTCCCAAGTTCCTCATATGTGTCAAGCCTGGTTTGGCCAGATGTTAACTAGGCAAAGATTTGAGGACATCTATCACGCCATGCTACATTCTGGGGGAGATCAGGCTGAAGGAAAGGATAAGATAGAACCTTTCATAAATCTTGTACTTGATGAAAGTAGGAAAGCTTTCTATCCTTACGGAAACCTCAGCCTGGATGAAATGGTGATAGACTTCAAAGGCAGGTGGCAGTCCATGTTTTTAATGCACATAAGCCGAAAAAGAATCACATCAAGGGTTTTGGCCTATGAGATGCGGCTACTGGCTATGTGATGCGGCTACTGGCTATGTGATGGGGCTACTGGCTATGTGATGCGGCTACTGGCTATGTGATGCGGCTACTGGCTATGGGATGCGGCTACTGGCTATGTGATGCGACTACAGGCTATGTGCTGAACCTCCTGTTCTATTTCAGCTCAAAGTCCTCGTATAACCATGAAGCAGACCCAAGCAGTGTGCAGGCCAAGAAAGTCTTCCAGACATTGCTTCAGCCATTTGGTACGGGACACCATGTGTTTACTGACAGATACTACACAACCAGAGAGTTGGTAGACTATCTGCTAGAACAGGACACCATGTGTTTGCTGACAGATACTACACAACCAGAGAGTTGGTAGACTATCTGCTAGAACAGGAGACCATGTGTTTGCTGACAGATACTACACAACCAGAGAGTTGGTAGACTATCTGCTAGAACAGGAGACCATGTGTTTGCTGACAGATACTACACAACCAAAGAGTTGGTAGACTATCTGCTAGAACAGGAGACCATGTGTTTGCTGACAGATACTACACAACCAGAGAGTTGGTAGACTATCTGCTAGAACAGGAGACCATGTGTTTGCTGACAGATACTATACAACCAATGAGTTGGTAGACTATCTGTTACAATAGGAGACCATGTGTCTGCTGACAGATACTACACAACCAAACAGTTGGTAGACTATCTGCTACAATAGGAGACCATGTGTTTGCTGACAGATACTACACAACCAGAGAGTTGATAGACTATCTGCTAGAACAGGACACCATGTGTTTGCTGACAGATACTACACAACCAGAGAGTTGGTAGACTACTAGAACAGGACACCATGTGTTTGCTAACAGATACTACACAACCAAAGAGTTGGTAGACTACTAGAACAGGAGACCATGTGTTTGCTGACAGATACTACACAACCAGAGAGTTGGTAGACTACTAGAACAGGAGACCATGTGTTTGCTGACAGATACTACACAACCAGAGAGTTTGTAGACTATCTGCTACAATAGGAGACCATGTGTTTGCTGACAGATACTACACAACCAAAGAGTTGGTAGACTATCTGCTAGAACAGGAGACCATGTGTTTGCTGACAGATACTACACAACCAGAGAGTTGGTAGACTATCTGCTAGAACAGGAGACCATGTGTTTGCTGACAGATACTACACAACCAAACAGTTGGTAGACTATCTGCTAGAACAGGAGACCATGTGTTTGCTGACAGATACTATACAACCAATGAGTTGGTAGACTATCTGTTACAATAGGAGACCATGTGTCTGCTGACAGATACTACACAACCAAACAGTTGGTAGACTATCTGCTACAATAGGAGATCATGTGTTTGCTGACAGATACTACACAACCAGAGAGTTGATAGACTATCTGCTAGAACAGGACACCATGTGTTTGCTGACAGATACTACACAACCAGAGAGTTGGTAGACTACTAGAACAGGACACCATGTGTTTGCTAACAGATACTACACAACCAAAGAGTTGGTAGACTACTAGAACAGGAGACCATGTGTTTGCTGACAGATACTACACAACCAGAGAGTTGGTAGACTACTAGAACAGGAGACCATGTGTTTGCTGACAGATACTACACAACCAGAGAGTTTGTAGACTATCTGCTACAATAGGAGACGCCTGAGGTTACTGACAGCTACAAAAAGTCGATGAACGGATGTGATCTAATGGATCAATGAAAAGGATATTATGGCATCCATACAAGAAGATCTTGCAAATGGTGTAAGAAAATATGCATGTGGCTATTAGAGGTTGCCCAGATAAACAGCTATATATTGTACACACTTAGCAGTGGTCAGAAGGTAGGACTGCATGATTTCAAGAGCTAGTTGCTATATCAGCTCACGGAAGCCAGCGTGAAACAACTGATGATAGTTCTGGTCAGGTGCTACTTGCCGGACCGACGGTGTTCTGACGATCTCCTTCCTCTGTCTCCTCTCTCTTCTACTTTCGTACTTCTTGGTTCGTCTCTTGTATTCCTCTATTTCTTCGTCCTACTTAGTTCCTCCTGTCTCTCCGCTCGCCTTCTTATCTTCTAGTCCAGCTTGATGGATTAACCAATAAGTATTTTGGCTCCACCCTTTAAATGTCCACTGGTTCCTATGAGCGTTCTGATTGTCCGTCATTCAAGCTGGCCCGTGACGTATCTCTCGTAAGTCAGTTGTTCAACAGGCCACACTTCTAAATATTTAATTGGTCAGCTGGCCGAGTTGGTCACTCCTTTATTAAAAAAAACACGCAATCGAGTCCTAACGCGTGTCGGTCTGCGTCAGCTTCGTCTATATTATTGTTATTTACCTAAATCATTATCTTGCTCTTTCATGTGGGAGATTGTATAGTGTTCTGGCTTTTTCGTTGTGTCTGCCTTTTCTATTCGTTTTTCTATTGTTTACATGTGTCAACGTCCAGTCGCCGCTTTGTTATCACTGGATCATCCTACTTTCTGGCGACTTTCCTTTGCATTACCTAAATCTCAGCGTCACTGAGTCCCATTTTTTCTATTCTAAACAGTTTTTACTGTTTACTTTTGTCTGCGTCTTGTTCTAGTGTCATGAAAGTTCTATACCGTTCTCTTCCTTTCCTACCTACAATTTCTCTCTTGCTATTCGATGTTACTATTTTGTTTACAGTATATTTTCTTAATCATATTCATTAATAATAATAACAACAACAATAATCATTACTTCAAGGCCATGCTAAATGTGAATATTTTATTCATTTTGGATATATTCACCCTGAAAAGTTAATTAAACTGAGATGTAAGTGAAAAAAAAAACACTGTTTCATTTTCTTCATTTTCCATTCTTTTTTCTCAATTCTTAGCTATATTTTCTGTTCTATAATAATACTACAATGTTATTAGAAAAACACAATACATACTTTCCTGTTTAATTTAATGTATAATATGTCATATCATAAATCAGACTACGCCTTTGTCACTCTTTTAAATGTGACACCCATCCCACTCTACTTTATGAAATGTACCCCTCTTGGTTAATTGAGGTAAAAAAAAACCCAGTACACAAAGAGCTTTACTGAGTTGCTGGAAAACACAAACTAACATATTCTGATTAGTTCGCATATGCTCATACAATAGTGGACACGTTTAACTCAGCGTTAATATATCAAAGCAAAACTCTGATAAAGAAATGATAACGATAAATTATAATCATAACTTAATCTGTTTTATCTGAGTTCATACATTAAATAATATGGCGGTCATTGCTTTATGAGATATAATATTTTCACTATCTCATGTGAAGACTATATTTGAAAGATATATGTGGAGCATATATGTAAAGAATATACAAATAATAAGAAATGTCTTTACAATTGATGAAAATAATATTTTCAGTTCAGTTAAATCATCGCCCCAGCCTTCTTGAGACGCCATCGATCTTAGGTCAGAGCTTCTTGTCACTGTCAGTTCCCAGAGTTCAAGTCCCGTCTTTCCATCTCAATGTTTGTGTGTCTGTCGTCTGTGATCTTCCGTGCTCTTGCAGTGAGACGCTTTATATCTTCTCCTCATTTCTTGTACTCATCTAATGGTTCTACATAACCTTTAATTTTGTAAACTCACCTTCAGTATCAGAGCGATTTCGTGTATGTTTTCATTTTCGTCTAAACATAACTCAAAGGTGGGAATTCCCAAGGGCATGTAATATGTTCTCTCAGGATGTCAATATTCATCATTTATTTCCCTTTGCTAACTCTAGTGTTATAAATATTATTGATTTTGCAACCAAAAGTTATAATGATGAAATTCGCCATATATTATGTAACATTTTCTTACTTTACTGAGTAACCCAGAATTAGAGAAGACGACCAATGTGAATCTCAAGTCCCCGTGTATGAGTGGTTAAATGAGAGTGAGTGTAATCTTCTAAGATATTGCTTAATTATAACACTGTCATGACTTGTTAGATGTCTGTGAGTGTTGACAGAGGGAGTGGATGTTACACGGAGAGAAACCTGGCTGAACCTACAGCCGAACTATGAACCTGGTCGGACTTTTCAGGAAGGTAAAAGAAGATGAAAACATTGTATCGCAACGTGAAAGAAAGAAGTGAGAAGTGAGATGAAAGTAACTCTTAGTGCTGCTGTACATAAAGAGAAGTTTGTGGGGGGCCAGTCTTTGTTTATAAAGAGAAGTCTGTGGGGCCTACCAGTCTTTGTTTATAAAGAGAAATCTGTGGGGCCTACCAGTCTTTGTTTATAAAGAGAAATCTGTGGGGGAATCCAGTATTTTTTTATAAAGAGAAATCTGTCGGGCCTACCAGTCTTTGTTTATAAAGAGAAAACTGTGGGGGAAGCCAGTCTTTTTTTATAAAGAGAAAACTGTGGGGCCTGCAAGTCTTTGTTTATAAAGAGAAATCTGTAGCGCCAGCCAGTTTTTGTTTATAAAGAGAAATCTGTAGGGCCTGCCAATCTTTGTTTATAAAGAGAAATCTGTGAAGCCTGCCAGTCTTTGTTTATAAAGAGAAATCTGTAGGGTCATCCAGTTTTTGTTTATAAAGAGAAATCTGTAGGGTCATCCAGTCTTTGTTTATAAAGAGAAATCTGTAGGGTCAGCCAGTCTTTGTTTATAAAGAGAAATCTGTAGGGTCAGCCAGTTTTTGTTTATAAAGAGAAATCTGTAGCGTCAGCCAGTCTTTGTTTATAAAGAGAAATATGTAGGGTCATCCAGTCTTTGTTTATAAAGAGAAATCTGTAGCGTCAGCCAGTCTTTGTTTATAAAGAGAAATCTGTAGGGTCAGCCAGTTTTTGTTTATAAAGAGAAATCTGTGGGGCCATCCAGTCTTTGTTATAAAGAGAAATCTGTGGAGTCAGCCAGTCTTTATTTATACACTCGGGTGTAATAGTATCAACATGTCTCTGTACTGATGTACGTCTGGAAGACAATCAAGCTGAGGGAACAAAAGAGACCTTGACCCCCCCCCCCCCCATTAATACCCCTGAAAAGATACAATTTACCCCCAGCAGTTTTTTTTAGAAATTCTCTCTGCTTACTTTATCGAGATATTTTGCGTAATCAATAACTTCAGAGACATTTTTCTTCACTTCACATTTTGATTGCAGACTCCTTGCCTTATATGAAAGTGAATATTTCCATACAGAAGACGAGTATAGCGTGAACTTTCAAGTCTCTGAGTTTTATGTCAAAAAATCAATTTAATCAAATTAAAAACAATCATTACAATAAATAGGATTAGTATCGGTGTTTAGTATGCTGACTGTCTTCTTCTTATTATTATTATTATTATTCTTTTTTCATTCTCCTTCTTCTCCTTCTTCTTTCTTCTTCTTCTTCCTTCTCTTCTTCTTTTTCTTTTTCTTCATCTTCTTCTTCTTTTCTTCTTCTTCTTCTTCTTCTTCTTCTTTTTCTTCTTCTTCTTTTTCTTCTTCTTCTTCTTCTTCTTCTTTTCTTCTTTTTCTTCTTCTTCTTCTTCTTTTTTTTCTTCTTCTTCTTTTTCTTTTTCTTCTTTTTCTTCTTCATCATCTTCTTCTTTTTCTTCTTCTTCTTCTTCTTCTTCTTCTTTGTTTTCTTCTTCTTCTTCTTCTTCTTCTTTTTCCTCTTCTTCTGCTTCTTTTTCTTCTTCTTCTTTTCCTTCTTCATCTTCATCTTCATCATCATCATCTTCTGCTTCCTTTTCTTTTTCCTCTTCTTCTTCATCATCATCATCTTCTGCTTCCTTTTCTTTTTCCTCTTCTTCTTCATCTTCGTCTTCTTCTTCATCATCATCATCTTCTTCTTTCTTTTCTTTTTCTTCTTCTTCTTCTTCTTCTTCTTCTTCTTCTTCCACTATCACTTCGATGTTGCTTTTCATTTGTAGCACAGGTGAGAGCTTAACTGTATCAAGACTTTTATATCCTGAATCTGGTTGCTCATCGTTATTTTCAAGTATGTCATCATTGTTCATGGAAGCACTTTCTTGACTGGCTTCTTCTTTTACCTCATCAGTATTATTTCTTTTTAACAGCCAGAGTTTAAGATTCCTGCAAGTATGAAACAGATAGAAATAAATCAGACACACAAACAAGGACATAAAAAATGTGCGCCAAATAACACATAAAACATCAGAGGGACAAAGTCTTTTAAAATATCTCCATCCAAAACTTAAATAAAAATTAAACAAGAAATAAATCCGATATTATTTATATATATATATATAGCTTAATGATTTTAAATTGTTTCACATTTCTTCAGTGTTTTTAATTTATGTCCATGATTGTTTTTAATTATCTCTTGCTGAAACATGGACGATACTTTTCTTTTCCACTGTTGCTAAAAACTGACTGTTATTCTACTTTCGTTTTTAATCTTCTTTTCTAAAATGTGTTCAGAGTTTCAAATCTTGGCGAACAAATAAAAACAGACCTAGATCATGATGGCGTCCAGATTGTTAATAATTTATACATTAATTGTTTGACCTGACAGGAGAGAGAGTTCAGAAACTAGACAAGGCTTGACTTTCACATAATCTGTGTAGTACAGACTTTACTTACTACAACAGTAACCGTACTCGGAAGTATTTCACATACATTCATATGTGTAGGTTCTGATATAAATTAGGTAATAACATCTGTTATTATCTAAATATGAATGCATTAATTTCTATATAAATTTATTCATTCTGTATTGTCCTACCTTTGTGTAAGCTCTCTGTGTTGACGTATGGTTTGATAGCGTCTCACTACGACAAAGATAAGAGCCACTAGAGCTAGTGCTGGTATAATTATACCAAGAGACAATCCGATCTGCCGGAGATGTTCATCCCTGTACGTGCTTTCAGTCACATTGTAACAAGATTCTGGAACACGTACACCCTGGACATCTGAACAGTCCTTACAGAAAGTCATGGTATGATTCCTTTCTTTCATGCAGGTTCCTTTCTCACAAGGTAGGCACATGGTCAAGTTGTTACTTTGGTTGGTATAGAGGTATTGATCTTCTCCACAGAATGTCTTCTCTAGACTCACCAGACTGATATCTGTTATGACAGATACAAGTAACATGAAACTGTCACGATACAATATTCAGAAAATAAACAGCTAATGTCGTTTATTAATAATTATTAGAATTGTAGCGTAGTCATTTGTAAATTAAAACAATATCATAATTGTTATTATTAATGTTCATATTATTATTATTAATATTGGCATATTTATTCTAGTTTATTATTACTGATTTGTATAAAGTAGGTCAATAAAATTGGAGGGTAACACTCTCACGATATTAATATCAAATGTTATAACAATGACAGCAGGGACATCAATAATAAAGGCAAACTAAAAGAGATACGTCCAGATTATAATAGCCTGACAGGACTAAACTGAGTGGTTCAATCAACAATATGGAGACAGAGAGACGGACTCTGTGTAAGCAGATCTGGACTAATTCCCCATAACTATCACAAACAACTGATACTTGATGAGAACATTGACAGGTTTTACGCAACAGTCTGACACGTGACGCATGTTTGATAATCTTAGGACGCAGTTTACACACAGTTTTGATAAAAGGGGGTGGACCGACTTGACTAGCTGACCAATAGAAAGGTCTAATGGTGTGTCTTTTTGGACAATTGACTTAGGACACATAAATCAAGTGGGCAGTTTTAGGATTGATTGATTGATTGATTGATCTTTATTTCAAAAGGGTTAAGAATTGAGCACGCAGGCCCGTCTGACATTCTGCCCTTTATCATACATCGTTCACTCTATTCCAGACATTCTACAAATATGATGTTGATATAACAAACATAACTAACACTGAAGCTGAAAGACATAAAATAAGATATAACATTTACGTTTCGCTCTTAAACGTTCACTCAGTACAGAAGTAACTACATACATTATAAATGACTATCTACTAAACAAAATTTTCGGGACTATTCAGAAAACAATTAATTGTATTCGGTGTCTGTAAGAGCAGCTTAAGATAACTTTTAAGTTTTATAATTCATGGAGTCATGTAGTCGACATCAAATAGATACTGGGAAAGCTTGTAGCTGTAGGAAGGAGTATAATTTATATTTTTTATATAGGATGGGAGGGTATTCCAAAGATGAGCAGCAGAATAACTAAAGCTTTTCTTGTAAAGATCAAGTCTAGGTTTTGGAAGACATATGTTGTTCAAGCGTTGGCTGCACTTTGGGCTAAATTTAAGCAGGTTCCATAGATAAGGCGGGGCATGCCGTGAAAGAATCTTATGTACTAACTTGGCTTTGTTGAAGAGGAACCTGTTCTTAAGAGGTAGTATTTTGATACGTTTGTGATGATTAGTTGTTTGTGCTTGATCTTTGTCACTAATGAGCTTTAGTGCTCGCTTTTGGAGAGAGCAAAGCCTCTTTGTATTTGACACTGAGCAACCATCCCAAACTGTTGAGCAATAGTCTAAATGTGTTTGTATATGAGGTATGTAGTAGGAGAGACACACAGAGGACAAAACAGACACTCATGATAAATATTCATTCAACAGATATTCATGTTAGCAAAGTGAGTATTAGTACTTCGTGAGGAATGCAGAAGATTTGATATTTTTGAACACACAATAATTAATCTATAAGTATCGGACTATAGACGAAGCACTGCAGTAAAGCTGTGATACCAAAATGTCTTGTATGTTTTTGTATGATTAAGGCTCACGCCGAAACGTCACAAGTTTGTAGTCGTTAAGTAATAAAGCTGCTCCTACTTTTTTCCTAGTTTATACATTTTGATACCTCCAACATTTTCTGTAAAACGATTAAGACGAAGAACGCCCTCGAAATTAGTTGTCCACGTGTTGCAGATCTAACTTATTACAGAGTTGGGAATTTTTCTCATATCACATGTAGAATATTTTGAAGTTGAGAATAGTGAATAGCAATATATTAAGTTTTAACCTGTTAAAGTGTTTGAACTGTTCTGGTTCTTGTCACGTGGCCTATACTCAGTTACATTCATAATTTCCATACCTAGGTCATCACAACAGACTGTATTGTGATACATATCACATTCTCGTATCTGCCGTTTACACTTCTGACATGGTAAACATTCGACTCTGGCCACAGAAAACTCTCCTGAAGAATCTATGAAGTATCCCTGTCTACATCCAACCACTGTCTGATGGGTGACGTTGCAGATCTCAACAACCACCTGATCTGGTCCAAGATCTTTTAGACATGGTCTACATGCCGTGTTGTCATGTTTGTCTTCTGTCATAAATGTACCTGGAGGACATTGGCTACACTCTCGCGTGTACAGATTTAGAAAATGTCCAGGGCCACACAAAACTGGACGCTCCTGACAGACATAAACCCCGTCTTTGTTTTTGACAGCGTCATATTTTGGGTCCCCGCAGCAGACCGTGTCGTCATAACCCTGACATTCTCGAGTTGGCTGCTCACACTCAAAACACTTCTCACACCTGTCTTGCTCACGCATGTTTCTGGCTCTCCTTCTATAGTACCCAGGTGTACACAAGATCTCAGCATCGTGAGTTCTGGTACATTCTGTGACTAGAATCTCCAAGTCCTGGTCCCGTATCTGTGTACAGTTGTAGCAGTTTCTGTGAGTGTGCCACGAGTCTGGCATGAAGTTTACACCATCAGTACAAGGCAGGCAGAAATCTAGGTCATTTCTTGCTGTGACCAGGTATGTACCTGGATGACACACGTGACGTGGATAAGGCAAGGACTGAGAAGCACTGAATGTAGCCAGAAAACAGACTAGCCATATCCTGCTGTGTCTGAAGCTCAGGTGACATATTCCTTGTATGGCTGTAAAAAGGTTCTACAACAGAAAAGGAGAAGTAAGAGCATTTTGTTTAGTGCTATCAAAGTGGGAGCAACAAACATTTTCCAAAATTCTAAAGCTAATTTGATTATGATTAGCTATGCATTATTATCTTATATAAATTAAAATAATCATATGTAATGATAATCAAGATATCATTCATTCGTTCATTCATTAGCATGTCCCTTGCAGACTTTGCCTCCCAAACAGCACTCCTGTGGGCCTTTCGGTTGTGAGCAAGATGGCCTGCTGCTGATGCATCCATTTGCAGACCATTAACGATGTCTTGCATCCATCTTCGCCTTGGTCTTCATCTCTTTCTTTTTCCCATTATGTATCAAGATATCAGTTACTTGTAAAATTACCGTTGGAAATATATTTTTTATTTATTGTCAATATTACTATTTATATTGCTTCGATGCTTAAATTATCATTGATGTTTGCATAGGTTATTTGCATTTTCTTGTTCCTCCTTGGCGTCGATTTTTCCAATAAGTTTTCAAGTGAATGCCAGATTTTCTAACTTCCGTTTTCTCCTGTGTCTTTTCTGATGGCCTTCAATAGGTCTTTTTGTTTTTCTGACAGTCTAGGATTCATGTTACATATGTCTGTGAAACGATATCACTGTTTCTTCCAAGTTCTAGTTCCTCTATAAGTTTACTGTCCTCGTCTAGCAAACATAAAGTTCTGTTGTGAACAGATAGCTACGGATTATTTTAATTATAATGTCTCGATCGCTGTTATGATGTTCCTATATTAATCTTCCTTTGTGAAATGATTTTAGTAATATATTAATTTATTAGTTAAATGCAGTTTGTTTATGACGACCGTGGATACATATATATATATATATATTACACACATAAATATATATATATATATATTACACATATAGCTGAATGCATTTTGCAATAATTGGATCACATGTCAGAATTTACGTCATGAAATTTATTTCATACCGATATTTATTTCAACTGTTATTTCATCTTTGATATATATTTAACTCTGGAATTTATTTTGTCTTAGAATTTATTTCCATATCATCATCAGGTGCCGTGTCGACGGATGTTGATGGTCTTGCTTCACTATATATGTATATAATCTTTGAATTATACAGTATATAAATATATATATATATTTTATTGTATGTATATATATATGTTGTATGCATATATGTTGTATGTATATATATATATATATTATGTAAGAATTTATTTAAATGTTTTCATTGCCTGACACAAAATATTGATATAGAAATTATAGGAGCCGGAATTTAAATTCAATTCAAATATAAATAATGCTTTAAAAATAAATAAAACATAAAGAGAAGATATAAAATCATTTTGAAACAGAAATATAATGAAACAATTTCACATGAAGAACACAGACAGGATAATTGAACTTGTAAACATAAGGTTAGGCAGGCAACAGTTCATCAACAAATTATACAAACCACAGAAATGCACATATTTTCCAGAAAACAAACAAAGAGTTGCACATACCTTCCATAAAACAAACCACATAAATGCACATACCTTCCAGAAAACAAACCAAAGAACTGTTCATACCTTCCAGAAAACAAACCACAGAAATGCTCATACCTTAAAGAAAACAAACCACAGAAATGCTCATACCTTCCATAAAACAAACCACAGAGTTGCACATACCTTCCATAAAACAAACCACAGAGTTGCACATACCTTCCATAAAACAAACCACAGAGTTGCACATACCTTCCATAAAACAAACCATAGAAATGCTCATACCTTCCAGAAAACACTCTCTGAATCTACAGCAGCCAGGACGTCAGTTTCCCCACGCCAGAGATCCTTGAAGTATCTGCTTTGTTGGAGATGACACTTTCCTTTTCTCTCCATTTCAAGGGCTTTCAGATTATTCCTTTTATTTTGAATAGTTGTGTTGTCACATCTTTGTCCGGCGCAAAGAATAGTTGTGTTGTCACATCTTTATCCGACTTAAAGAATACTTGTGTTGTCACAATGTTGTCCGACGTAAAAAATCCAGTGAGTTCTGGTACATATGTTCGATGTTCTCTGCAAGTTCATTAACTTGTATCTGTCTCGTTCTATTTTTATTTTTGTCTGTTGTCCAGCACTACAAACTGGCTATTACAATCTTGATACAACTTCTTGAATCATCCTCTCCTTTGTCCAGCACTACACACTGGTAATTACAATCTTGATACAACTTCTACTTCCTGTCTGTTTTCTGCACTATTCCTGGAAGCTGATAGTGAGTTCTTCTTCTATAGCGACCTGAAAATGTCCTGCTCCGGTCACGTGCTTGAAGATTGTTTCACTGAATATTTTCCTTCAACATTTTAGAACATTTTCTTCTTTTCTCGTGAACAGATGTCTAAATGGTGTGACACAATCACAGTTCATTCAGAACACTTTTCACGTGCTATATCCTGATATTTGAGTGCTGCTTCTTCTCTCTCCGTCTTTTTTTAAGCCAAAGAATTTCCACAGCTGAATCATCCATTAAAGGTAAAACAGAAATCACTAGTGTCAATATCTTATGCAACATTTTCTTTGTTTCGGACTGATTGTTGGAGGCTGACTTGAACATGTTCTTGTTGAGTATAAAGTTAAATGTTGTAAACTCGCCTGTTTTCCCACGAAACATAAAATTCTGGAAAGCCATCTTCGTACACTGTGAAAAGTTTTAAAAAGAAAGATAATCAAGTATATGACGACCTAATTATTTAAGTGTAAATGTTTCATAAAATGAAGAAGAAAAAATAATAATAGGAATAAACAGTTCCCTACCAACATCCATTATGAAAGAACATGAATATTAGAAACATAGGTCTGATATCTAGTCAAACAAGTGCAAACAAGGAAAGCGTCAGTCTCGTACAACAACATAAGGGAAGTAACTATGATATTAGTTTTGTTATTTTCAAAGTTATTTTTTGTTTCCCCTTCTCCATGGCCGCAATGATAAGTGACCTATTTCATTAAACAAGAAATACCCCCCTCCCACAAACCAGCAACTGTGTATGATCTTAGACCCTAAAATAACAATGATTAAAAAGTAATAATAATACATTACAGGGGACATCCATCAGACAAAAAGAGTACAACACAGAAATACAGAAAGAATGAAATATCCATCTATTTCTATTCACAAGAATGTTATACAAAACAACGGACTGTTTCTTGGTTAGCTACCTCTATAACAGCAGGTGGTTTGGTTAGTTACCTCTTACATCTATAACACCAGGTGGATTGGTTTGGTACCTCTTACATCTATAAACCAGGTGGTTTGGTTAGTTACCTCTTACATCTATAACACCAGGTGGTTTGGTTAGGTACCTCTTACATCTATAACACCAGGTGGATTGGTTAGGTACCTCTTACATCTATAAAATCAGATGGTTTGGTTAGGTACCTCTTACATCTATAACACCAGGTGGATTGGTTAGGTACCTCTTACATCTATAAAATCAGGTGGTTTCGTTAGGTATCTCTTACATCTATAACACCAGGTGGATTGGTTAGGTACCTCTTACATCTATAACGCCAGGTGGTTTGGTTAGGTACCTCTTACATCTATAAAATCAGGTGGTTTCGTTAGGTATCTCTTACATCTATAACACCAGGTGGATTGGTTAGGTACCTCTTACATCTATAACACCAGGTGGATTGGTTAGGTACCTCTTACATCTAATACGCCAGGTGGATTGGTTAGGTACCTTTTACATCTATAACGCTAGGTGATATGGTTAGGTACCTCTTACATCTAAAACATCAGGTGTTTTTTAGGTACCTCTTACATCTATAACGCTAGGTGGTTTGGTTAGGTACTTCTTACATTAATAACACCAGGGGTTTGGTTAGTTACGTTTTACATCAATAACAGTTGGTTTTTTTTGGTTAGCTACCTCGTACATCAATAACAGCAGGTGGTTTAGTTAGTTACCTTTTACATTTATAACACTATGTGCTTGACTAGCTGCAATTATAACACCATGTTGTTTGTTTAATTACATCTATAACACTAGGTGGCTTGGCTAGCTACACCTATAACACCAGGAGGTTTGTTTAACTACATCTATAACATCAGGTGGTATGGTTAACTACATCTATAACACCAGTTGGTTTGCTTAACTACATCTATAACACCAGTTGGTTTGTTTAACTACATCTATAACACCAGGTGCTTTGATCAACTACATCTATAACATCCGGTTGTTTGGTTAACAATATCCATAACTCAAGGTGGTTTGATTAGCTTCATGTATAACACCAGGTAGTTTGTTTAACTACATCTATAACATCAGGTGGTTTGGTTAAATACATCTATAACATCAGATGGTCTGGTTAACTACATCTATAACATCAGATGGTTTGGTTAACTACATCTATAACATCAGGTGGTTTGTTTACTACATCTATAAAATCAGGTGCTTTGGTTAGCTACATCTACAACATCAGGTGGTTTGGTTACTACATCTATAACATCAGGTGGTTTGGTTACTACATCTATAAAATCAGGTGTTTTGGTTAACTACATTTATAACACCAAGTGGGTTGGTTAGCTACATCTATAGTAGAGGGTGGTTTGTTTAACTACATCTATAACACCAGGTGGTTTGGTTACCTATATCTATAACACCAGGTGGTTTGGTTGCCTACATCTGTAGTACAAGGTGGTTTGGTTACCTACATCTATAACACCAGGTGGTTTGGTTACCTACATCTATAACACCAGGTGGTTTGGTTGCCTACATCTGTAGTATAAGGTGGTTTGGTTAACTACATCTATAACACCAGGTGGTTTGGTTACCTACATCTATAACATCAGGTGGTTTGGTTAACTACATCTATAACATCAGGTGGTTTGGTTAACTACATCTATAACACCAGGTGCTTTGATCAACTACATCTATAACACAAGGTGGTTTGGTTAGTTTCCTCTTACATCTATAACACCATGTGCTTCGCTAGCTTCAAATATAACACCAGGTGACGTATCTAGCTACATCTATAACATCAGGTGGTTTGGTTAAATACATCTATAACACCAGGTGGTTTGGTTACCTATATCTATAACACCAGGTGACGTATCTAGCTACATCTATAACACCAGGTGGTTTGGTTAGTTACGTTTTACATCAATAACACCAAGTGGTTTGGTTAACTACATCTATAACACTAGGTGGCTTGGCTAGCTACATCTATAACACCAGTTGGCTTGGCTAGCTACATCTATAACACCAGTTGGCTTGGCTAGCTACATCTATAACACCAGTTGGCTTGGCTAGCTACATCTATAACACCAGTTGGCTTGGCTAGCTACATCTATAACACAAGGTGGTTTGATTAGTTAACTCTTACATCAATAACAGCAGGTGCTTTGGTTAGCTACATCTACAACATCAGGTGGTTTGGTTACTACATCTATAACATCAGGTGGTTTGGTTACTACATCTATAAAATCAGGTGTTTTGGTTAACTACATTTATAACACCAAGTGGGTTGGTTAGCTACATCTATAGTAGAGGGTGGTTTGTTTAACTACATCTATAACACCAGGTGGTTTGGTTACCTATATCTATAACACCAGGTGGTTTGGTTGCCTACATCTGTAGTACAAGGTGGTTTGGTTACCTACATCTATAACACCAGGTGGTTTGGTTACCTACATCTATAACACCAGGTGGTTTGGTTGCCTACATCTGTAGTATAAGGTGGTTTGGTTAACTACATCTATAACACCATTTCCTTCGGTTTAATACGTCTATAACTTCAGGTGACTTGGTTAACTACCTCTTTCATCTATAACACAAGGTGGTTTGGTTAGTTTCCTCTTACATCTATAACACCATGTGCTTCGCTAGCTTCAAATATAACACCAGGTGACGTATCTAGCTACATCTATAACATCAGGTCGTTTGGTTATATATATATATATATATATATATATATATATATATATATAGCACGAGGTGGTTTGGTTAACTACATCTATAACACCAAGTGGTGTGGTTAACTACATCTATAACACTATGTGGCTTTGCTAGCTACATCTATAACACCAGGTGGCTTGGGTATCTACATCTATAACACCAGTTGGCTTGGCCAGCTACATCTGTAACACCATGTGCTTGTCTAGCTACATTTATAACACCAAGTGGTTTGGCTAGCAACATTTAAAACACCAGGTGGCTTGATTAATTACCTCTTACATCTATAACACCATGTGCTTGGTTAGCTACATTTATAACAAGATGTGCTTTGCTAGCTACATTTATAAAACCATGTGGCTTGACTAGCTGCATCTATAACACCATTTGCTTAATCTGCTACATTTATAACCCCATATGGCTTTGCTAGCTACATTTATAAAACCGTGTGACTTGGCTAGCTACATCTATAACACCTGAAGGCTTGGCTAACAACAATTATAACACCAGCTGGCTTAGTTAACCTATGTAAAGATAAAAGGCTTACACTGGAACCTTCAGATCTAATTCCTGCCCACCACAGATAGCAACTTTCTCCTTGTTTCAACTTCAAACTTCTTGTACCGCTAGATGGACATAAAGAATTGTTCTTTCAGTGTAGACTCCAGCTACTCATAGGAGATGGACCCGCTGGTCAGTGCTCACTACAGATATACGTACTGCTTCTTTCTAGATAAACAAAAGTTATCCAACTTCTTGAGTCGTAACATGTAATGACATGAAGTAACGCAAAGCAGCATGTTGTAAAATGAAGTAACACAAAGTAACATGCTGTAACATGAAGTAACATAACGTATCATGTCGTGACATGTCTTATCAGGAAGTAACACGAAGTAACATGTCGTAAGATGAAGTAACTGTTCATTCAAGGACGGGTCACATGACAACAGAATGAAGAACTGACCAAGGACTACGAAGTAGCCCAGGAACAAATGAACTTTAATAATGAGGAATGTCTGACAAGCAAATACAGAGAGTCTTATGTGAAGAAAGAATCTTGCCTGAATATAAACTGGAAACAGTGAACTTGGTTTTTACAGCTCCAACTTGAGGTCACTTCCTGGCGTCTGTAGGTCTGTACTTACAGAGTCTGGCTGAATTAGTCCTAGTCTTTGTACTTTGTCCTGGATGTTGCTTGTAGACTACACCGGTCCTGCTAGACAGGAAACCTACTAGGTAGTGGCTGTGGTTTACTTGATCATATGTCTTTTATGTCAGTGTTTAAGACATTTTTGTAACAAGACAGTTTTGAAGGCTTTTTTGTATTAAACTAGGTGAATATGCTATATAGCATATTAGATACACAGGTATTTATAGCATATTAGATACACAGGTATTTATAGCTAAGACATGGATATATAATTGTTTTAAGTATGTTCACATTCTTATGTTGTCCAAAGTTATTTTAAATTACACACCTTTGTACATTCACACAAAAGACCTTACTTAAGTTAATGCAACACTAAGTTGATGTTAACGTTGTTTATGCCGGGTAATATGTCCCTGTTACGTGCATATATTACATATGATGTTATTACTTGCCCTGCATGTACGAGTGACGGCTCCTGCGAGGTCTCACTCTTACAGTCGGGCCGTCTCCCTCCACACCAGTCGGTGATTTAATGCAGTGTTTTAGATCAAAAGCTAAACAGCTACCTGACAGGTGCTACACAAGAGTGAGCTGTGTTTGATCGAACTTTTGTTTACAGACGGAGATTATATGTCGACAGTGAAAGGAACTTGTCAAAAGTTTATATGTAGCAGAATAACAGAGAAGGACTTGAACAAATGTCATTTATGTTACTGGGTTTTTTATTCTTATGTTTCTGATCTAGCATCAAGGCTGGCCAACCATAGCTGACCAAGACCCCTCCCACTTGCTATCCCCTGTAACTAGACTAGACAGGCTGAAGAAGCAGGGATTGACAAAGTCCTCATGGTAGTGGAGCCCGCTAAAGAAGTACTGCACATATAAGGTTCTTAACTCGACTCAGAGACTAACAAATTAGTTGACATCACCTGCTTCCAGTCAGACACAGTGTGTCTCAACATTTCAAGACTTAAGTGGCAACGAATATCAGCTCGTAGTTCGAGGCAAAGAAGAAGAAGAAGATGATAATGAAGAAGTAAAAGGGAAGAAGAAAAATAAGAAGAAGAAGGAGGAGAAGGAAAATAGAAGAAATTCCTAAATAAAATGTACAAGTGATAAAGGACCCCACATCTACATGCAAATGTAATTACAACCACCCACAGACTTCAAGGTCACAAACACTATCAAGTATAACAACATGTGACAAGTATTCTATAATTTCATAATAATCTGACTCGTAGTGAGTGTCTCTATATCAACAATACATACAGTGAGTGTCTCTATATCAACAATACATACAATGAGTGTCTCTATATCAACAATACATACAGTGAGTGTCTCTATATCAACAATACATACAGTGAGTGTCTCTATATCAACAATACATACAATGAGTGTCTCTATATCAACAATACATACAATGAGTGTATCTATATCAACAATACATACAATGAATATCAAAACCTAAGTGTCAGACTCCGTTTAAGATTACAGTATTCTTGATCACGTTCATGTCTGTTTAATTACTTTTATGTCTTCTTAAACACATGTATCTCTTCTTAATCCCTCTTATATCTTCGTAATCACTTTTATAGCTTTTTAATCACCACCGAAGTGTAGCATTACCATCGATGGCAGAAATCAGAAACAAGTTGATAGATTCAAGTACTTAGGAACTACTATAACAACTGTTTGTAAATGTAACAACGAAATAAAAAGCAGGCGTGCTCAGGCCAAGTCACCATTCCCGACAATGAGAAACATCATGTGCAACAGATCCATATCAATGGAAACAAGATTCCGAGTACTTAAATGTTACATCGAGCCAGTTTTGTTTTATGATGTGAAGCACGGTCCATGAATAAGAGAGTACAGCGAGAAATGGAGGCCATGGAGATGTGGTTTATAATAAGAATGTTGAAGGTAGCATGGACAGCTAAGAAAACTAACGAAGAAGTCTTAAGAGAGTCTTGGAGTTAAAAGGCAAATTACAGCAAAGATCAGAGACAGACAAGCGAGATTTGTAGGACATTTTCTGAGAAGAAAAAATTGGAATACATTGTGGCAATTGGAAAAACTGAGGGAAGAAGAGACATAGGATGACAGAGAGAGAAGTTACTGGATGGGCTGTCAGTGTGGCTAGGAAGAAAGTCAATCAATTCTAAAGACAGGGAATTGTGGAGAGAAATGATCGCCTACGCCACGCGGCGTGGCACTTACATTAGATAAGAATCACTTTTACCACTTATTAATCACTTGTATGTCTTTTAATACGTTTTATGTCTTCTTCATCTCTTTTATCTCTCCCTAACCACTTTTATAACTTCTTAATCACTCTATCTCTCCTTAATCACTTTTATGTCTTCTTAATCTCTTTTATCTCTCCTTTATCACGTTTATTTCTTCTTAATGACTTGTATCTCTTCTTAATCACACTTTGTCTCCTGTGACTCACTTACTCTATTGTAGTAATTCTCTATTAAAGTTATTTAAGTCTTCTTAATCACTTGTAAGTCTTCTTAATCACTTTTATCTCTCCTTAATCACTTTTATGTCTTCTTAATCACTCTATCTCTCCTTAATCACTTTTATGTCTTCTTAATCACTTTTATGTCTCCTTAATCACTGTTATCTCTTCTTAATCACACTTTGTCTCCTGTGACTCACTTACTCTGTTGTAGTAATTCTCTATTAAAGTTATTTAAGTCTTCTTAATGACTTTAAACATGTTAAAAGCTGTTAATATAGACACCATGAAACAACTACAAAGAATGTTCAGTAAAGTTTGGAAAGAAGAATAGGTCCCTTCTAAATGGAAAAAAAAGAAATCATTGTTAAAATAGCAAAGAGAAAGGCAACCTTAGAGACTGCAACAATTGGAGAACAGTAACCTTACTATCAGTTGTGTCAAAAATATTTTGCAAAGTTATTCTGAGTAGAATTCAATATATAATGGATGCTGTAATGAGAGAAGAACAGGCAAGATTTCGAAAAGGGAGAAGCTATCTCGACCAGATCTTTACTCTAAGAATAATACTTGAAGAACATACTGAAAAGCAAAGACCGTTAATTACGAACTTCATAGAATTTAAAAAGGCGTTTTATAGCATATACAGAGAATCATTATGGAGGATTGTAAGAATACATGGAATACCATCTAAACTTTCAACATCATTAGTAGCCTCTACAATGGATATGTTTGTGTAGTCAATACAGACGAAGGAATGAGTGAATGGTTTCAGATTAAAACAGGTGTGAAACAAGGATGTATATTATCTCCCTTGATTTTTGGAATTGTCATAGACTTCATAATGAAAACATGTTGCAAAGGTAAAATGGGCATTGATTGGGTACATGAGACCCAACTGGAAGATCTCGATTTTGCTGATGACATAACTCTTATCAGCGACAATATAAAATCAATACAAGTAAAAACAGATACCCTATCTTTAATAGGTAGTAAAATAGGACTTGAAATTAACAAGGATAAAATAAAAATAATGAAGGTTCTCATTAAAGACGAAAGATAAATATACGTAGAAGGAACAGATGTTGAAAAAGTAAACCATTGTGCATATCTCGGTAGCTATATAGACCACAATGGTGACACCAGAAAAGAAGTTAGAATTCGAATTGCCAAAGCAGCATTGACCTTCAAGGACCTTGAGAACATATGGCATTCAAAAGTTATAAGCACAAAAACCAAGTTAAGATTATTCAATTCAAATGTAATATGCACCATCATTTCTGCATGTGAAAGCTGGAAAACAACTAAAGAAATAGACAAGAATTTAGACTCATTCGAAAACAAATGTTTAAGGAATATACTCAGTATAACGTGGATTGAATTCAAGAACAGCACAGAGATAAGACAGATGAGCAAACAACAACCTGTCTCATTGTTGATCAGAAAAAGAACATGGACACATGTCGGTCATGTGATGAGAAGAAACAATCAGAATGCCCAAACAAGCTATCAAATGGAACACAACAAGCCGAAGGAAAAGAAGTCGACCACTTGAAAATCTAAAGAGCACATAGTTAAGAGAAGCTAATTCAGTGGACATAACATCCCTTGATGAGATTGAAAAACTTGCCGAAGATAGGACATCTTGGATAGCTACCATGCGGGCCCTATGTGACGTTTAACGGCACGGGAAGGATGTAAGATGTAAGAATCACTTTTATGTCTTCTTAATCACACTTTGTCTCCTGTGACTTTCACTTACTCTGTTGTAGTAATTCTCTATTAATGTTTATTTTGATGTCTTCCTTTTCTATTTTGTTTCTAGTAGTTAGTTCCATGTTTTTTTTTTCTAGCGGCCCCACTCTTTCTCAGTAATATTGCTATCCATTGTTTCTAGTTGGTTCTTCTAACACCGACTGTTTTACAGTCAATTAAACAGTCAGCTGTACCACCATTTATGAACTTTGCTTTTTCTGTATTTACTGATCATTCCTTCTGTTCTACTATTATTATCTTTAATCGTTCATGTTTTCTTTCTGTTTGTTGCTCAGTCTATCTATTACCTCTACGTTACTATTCTATCTTATTTTTTTCTTTCTGTCTGTTGCTCCGTCTGTCTATCACCTCTAAGTTACTATTCTATCTTATTTTTTTCTTTCTGTCTGTTGCTCTGTCTGTCTATCACCTCTAAGTTATTATTCTATCTTATTGTTTTCTCCTCTAGTTGTTTGTAACGTGCACGGATTCTTCTTGTTCTTTTATCTAAACTCCTTTACCATGTCTTGAAACTTTGTTGACCAAAATTTGAACGAAATAATGTTATTATATCGATTTCTTTCCTCTCCAAATATGTGTCTACGTTCTTTAGTTTATAGACAAGATCTGTCTGTGTCTCCAGTCTCTCTAACCTTCTTTTTAACTCTGTTATTATGTTCTCCAAAGTTTATATTCATCAATTTCTTAACTGTTTGACCAGATATTGCAATTTTTCGCTGTATTTCTGTCCTAGGATATGTCACTGTGGCTCCATTCTTGCCTGCTTTCACTGAAATCTTCGCAGTTATTTTCCATCTTATTTTGTTTACTTTCCTCACTATTTCTCCATTCCATAATATTGCTGTAATGTCTAAATATATTCATTGTAATAATGTTTAATATGGCAGTGAATTTCTAAGATAGTATTCATTTTTTATATAATGAATGATTGTATCAAAATATGTCTACATCATAGCCTAGTTCATAGCATCACATTACAAAGGAAAAGTTCATCTACCTGTAATAATTATCCTCCTAGTATCTGAACTTAGTTTTAGATCTTCCCTCGGCAATAGATTGTCCCTGCTACCTTCAGCTGCTCTCTTCTAGTAGATACGCTTGATTGATTTGGTAGGTCCTTTCATCACGATCAATGAAGATCGCTTCTCAAGTAGGTCACGAGGAAGAACAACGATCAATCAGCTGTCCACCTGGCTGTGGTCTCCCTCTGGGTCGGCTATAAGCTCTGACTAAAAACCTGTGAAACAGACCATAGTCATGACCCATGTCAATAAAAAATGTGCGTATATTTAACTACCTGACTCTTCTGTGTTAAAAGAGTCCCAGCGAAGTAAGGGAACATAATATAAGATAAAATTAAGGAACAAGAAAACTACCAAATAACCATCCGGTTATTGTCTTGTCTCGCTGTATCTAGGCAGTTGCAGGCCACACTATAGTTAGAGTTTTCTCCCCAATTATCTTCTTACAATTTTTATGTTTCTCACATCTAAACTGACTGGTCAAAGTTCAAATACATTTTTCCATACCGAGATACACAGATAGAATTTAAGTAGCCATTTTAAATTTACATAACATGATGACGTGGCTAACAACTGCTCAACTGTTATGAACGTATGTGAGAATAAATGTCTTTGACATTAATATGACGTGATAAATAACACATTCTACAAATACAATTTTAGGCAATTTTGGGTTTATTCAGCACTTTCTAAAAACCAAAATTCGGGTGTAACTTTTACACTGAAAATAGACTTACGAATTAATATGAGATTTTCCTATGATCACAGTTTTAATCAGATTTTTACAGTGAAAATGAACAAATGTATATTTACTGTTGTACTTACCGCAGTAAAGTCTAGTAGCTTCTGCGATATAAGGTCTAATATATAACCCAGCAAGGGGAAGTAAGTTACGTCAGAATCTTTGTATTATTGATCTAAACTGAGAAATCACGTGACAGCTTTTATTGAGTTTTCTTTTCTTTTCATTCTTTTCACAGATCCTGGAGTTTATTATGTTCTTGTTAATTCAGTGGAAAAGCAAAACAAACAAACAAAACAAAATAACACGTAATCACTGTATATAGAGGTATTGACAGTGTTAAGAATACACATATGTTTTAGAATGACATAAGCATATGAAATAGCACATTTTAAACTTTTTCATATGTTAAATCAGTAGAATCTGCACATTCAATGCCGGGTCTACATCTCGTCAAGGGTGGACCTGTGCTCTGGGTCACGGTCTGTTGTTTTCGTCGTCTTAAAATATAATAAATCAATAAAATCAAGTAAATAGAAATTACTTTGAGGTTTGAAAGACAACTTTCATAATAAAACCTTTCAGTTCTCTCCCTTCCATACCTACAAGTTTCATGATAAATACTTTCGGTTCCCTCTTCTCTATACCTACAAGTTTCATGATAAATACTTTCGGTTCCCTCTTCTCTATACCTACAAGTTTCATGATAAATACTTTCGGTTCCCTCTTCTCTATAGCTACAGGTTTAATTATACATACTTTCGGTTCCCTCTTCTCTATAGCTACAGGTTTAATTATACATACTTTCGGTTCCCTCTTCTCTATAGCTACAGGTTTAATGATACATACTTTCGGTTCCCTCTTCTCTATAGCTACAGGTTTAATGATACATACTTTCGGTTCCCTCTTCTCTATACCTACAAGTTTCATGATACATACTTTCGGTTCCCTCTTCTCTATAGCTACAGGTTTAATGATACATACTTTCGGTTCCCTCTTCTCTATACCTACAAGTTTCATGATAAATACTTTCGGTTCCCTCTTCTCTATAGCTACAGGTTTAATGATACATACTTTCGGTTCCCTCTTCTCTATACCTACAATTTCATGATACATACTTTCGGTTCTCTCCGCTCTATACCTACAAGTTTCATGATAAATACTTTCGAATCTCTCCCCTCCATGCGGACAACTTTCATACACATCAACATAACATACTTTTGATTATAGATTTCACTCTTTCCTTATGTTTAGAAACAACTGAACGGCGTATATTAGTACAATCTTCCGAGAATAAAAGTGAAAGAAAAATGTGTTCTCTGCTCTTTCTGGTATTTACAAGAAAGTAGACATCAATCCCAGAGTCGGATCTTACAAATCTCCTGGGTGAGCTCACGCTATTTTTCAGTTCCTATGTTATCCTTCCGCCACTGATTCTCTTTCTTCCATAGAAAAGAGAAATTAAAATTGCCGTAAAACTGATTATAGTGATGAAAGTCTAACGTGTCGCTGGAGCAGAAAGAATGATTCATCACTAAACCAAATCCTTCTCCAATCATTCGCAACGGTCCATTGACGATGCTGGTTCGCCTACTGCAGTCGATTCTGGCGATACCGGTGCGTAAGAACAGGACATATGTCTGGTCTCCTAGCCCAAAGGCCAGCGTCGTGCAGCCGGTTCATGACCTTTTGATCTGAAATTGCTGTCACTGGCTGGACTGTTGAGGACGCAGATGCAAATCGATTCCTGAGCTGACGCAGCCGTATGAAGCGGTCTTCAGCAGGAGTTGTGACTATGTGTCTTCCACTGCGCGGCCGGTCTGAAACTCAGCCAGTTTCTTGAAATCGTTTCAAAAGGCAACTAATGGTGCTTCTAACCACATTAAATTGTCTGGCCACTACACTTTGTGACTGTCCAGTCTGTAAACATCTAATGATAATGAATCGTTGTTGTGTGGTGAGATGACCCATACTTGCGCATTGAATTATCAAATGAAATGATTCGAGGAGAGTCAATCTTTTATAGGCATTCAATAACATGGTCAGTGAGTTTTGTGTTCAGTATTTTCAAGGGATCTTCGTGAACCTGTCATGAGTTATTGTCAAAAATGTTCTTTTGACTAGTGTCTCTTTTCTGTGCTCATGAATCGTCTGGTGAGTACAATTCAGGTCAGCACGTGAAGTTCATTTCCAAGTGAACTTTTCAGCCAATTTGCCCTTGTCTGATTAGCAAACTTCAATTTCAATCGCAACGTCGTATTTGTTGCGTTTCTTTTTTGAACTATATATATATATCATTCTTCTATTTCTCTGTTTTCACTCTCTGTCTATTTCTCTGGCTCCTTCTATTTCTCTTTATTTCTCTTTCTCTGGCTCCTTCTTCCATTTCTCTCTCTATCTGGTCCTTTGTTCCTTTGCTTTCTCTCTCTCTTTTTCTCTCCGGCATCTTCTTCCATTTCTCTCTTTTCTCTCTCTCTCTCTCTCTCTCTCTCTCACACACACACACACACAGACTGTTTACGTATAACACTAAACATAGCCAGCGTTTAAAAAACTGTCTTCTTCCTAAACCCAGAATTGATATGTACAAGAAAAGCCTTGCATACTCTGCAGTACAGCTCTGGAACACTCTCCCCTACAATTTAAAATCCATTGGTAATACTTCATCCTTTAACTCAAACCTGTTTCATTATTTACTTGCTTGTAATTATATGCCTCCATAAAATAGCCAGAACTCTCTCAACACATGGCTCGTAAACCATCAAGTACTTCAGTGACATAGTTATAAAAGCAACTTGTTAGATATTGTTAGAAATTATTTTAATGTTTGTTTTAAAAAAAACATATGTTAGAAGATCTGTATTTACAATGTATTTTTATTTATGTATATGTCTGCGTGTGTATGTGTGCGTGAGTGCTATTTTATTAGGTTAATTACTTCTTCTCTTTTAGCTTGAATGTAGTAGTTAAATCTTACACTCTTTTTGATATATTTTTACTCATTTAATTTGTATTTTTGTACTAAATCAAGTGTGTGGGAAGAATGAAAGATGGAGTGATGAAAGGCAGAATGTAAGACGGGCCTGCGTGCCCAATTCTTTACCCTTGAAAAATAAAGATCATTCATTCATTCATTCATTCATTCATTCTTTCTCTTTCTGTTTGTCTCTCTCTCTCTCTACTCCTTTCTTTCATTTCTTTCTTTTTTAATATCCTCTCTTTAGAAGAAAAATTATATTGTTCTTTGTATACTCTGTTTGGACTGTCATCACAGTTTTTTTATCACGTCTCACAGACTAATATTAATAACTACTTCTTTTTATGTTAACTATTTTGTTTAGAGAGTTCTACGATTCTCTGTTAACTATTTTGTTTAGAGAGTTCTACGATTTTCTGTTAACTATTTTGTTTGATGGGCTATACGATTCTATGTTAACTAAATTGGTTAACTAACAACCGCCGGTTATTGTTTGTGTTCCTGTCGATGACATAATGACGGTTCTGTGCTGTTCCTGTAGCTAAGTCATTTGCCAGTTTTCTTTAACTTTTTCATTGTTTGTTTGAAGAAGAAGATTACATTAAGCATAATTGTGTCTGTGATCTTTTTCAGTGATTATTCCTCAACATAAAGCTGCAGTTTTCTTATTGTTGTAGACATTATCTGGCCCGAGATAACAAGGAGTACATAAATAAATGTTATAAAAATAAAAATAAATGGTTCCTTCAAGATTTTGTTTGTCCAGATCTAGTGTTCTAATTTTTCTCTTAAGATATTCCAGCATTTATTATCTGAGTTTGTATTCCCCAATTTTCTCTCATTTTTTTTGTTTTGGTTTTTTGTTAACTTAATCTACTTTATAAAGTATTTTATATCATCACGTGACCTATTGTTTTCAGCAGGTAGCACACCTGTAGTCAGACCCTTCCCATATATACTCCTCCATCAGTTCTAGGAACCAGGGTAAGTTATGACAGAATTGGAGATATAACTCAGTTATTTGTGGTCAAACTTGTTGATCACTGTTTAGGTGATTTTGCAAGTATGGAGCAAAATATATCTCCGTGTTACCATTGGCTACTTGATCACGGGGTGCACATGACAGGTTTTCTACTTAAGATGTTACAACGAGAAGACATCTTTGTTTTCGGGCTGGGATGGTTGTTCGTGGTGGTTGTATCATCACGTAATGTTTTTTGTAAGTTGGTTGTCTTTATAAGGCACAGGTGATTCTTGTTAGAAGGTTGTGCATGGATTTTTCAGAATGATCGAGGTCAGTATGCTTTTCACTGTCTCAGTGTTAGTTAGATTCCTATGGCGAGGCAACTCGCCGGAATGGTTTGTGTGTACATTTGTTGATGACCATTAAAACGTTCCGATGTTATTAAAAATTCTACTTCTGTGATATTTGGACTCGATGTTAAGTGTGCCATCTGTCATTTATCATGTTTGAGTTGACACTCATGTTAGACAGGTCATGTTCAAGTTGCTGACAATGTAGTGGTCTTGTTAATGTTGGCCTGGGTTGTTGTTAATATACAGTTACATGTTGTATATCTATGTTAGTATACAGTTACATTGTGTATATCTATGTCAGTATACAGTTACATGGTGTATATCTATGTTAGTATACAGTTACATGGTGTATATCTATGTTAGTATACAGTTACATGACGTATATCTATGTAGTATACAGCTACATGGTGTATATCTATGTTAGTATACAATTAAATGGTGTATATCTATGTTAGTATACAGTTACATGACGTATATCTATGTTAGTATACAGTTATATGATGTATATCTATGTTAGTATACAGTTACATGACGTATATCTATGTCAGTATACAGTTACATGGTGTATATCTATGTTAGTATACAGTTACATGACGTATATCTATGTTAGTATACAGTTAAATGGTGTATATCTATGTTAGTATACAGTTACATGGTGTATATCTATGTTAGTATACAGTTACAAGGTGTAAATCTATGTTAGTATTACACGGGTTAAATCTGTGTTAATATAGATTTACACGGTGTATATCTATATTAGTATACAGTTACACGGTGTATATATTAGTATACAGTTACATGATGTATGTTTATGTTAGTATACAGTTACATGGTGTATATCTAAGTTAGTGTACAGTTACATGGTGGAAATCTATGTTAGTATACAGTTACATGGTGGAAATATATGTTAGTATACAATTGCATGGTGTATATCTATGTTAGTATACAGTTACATGACGTATATCTATGTTAGTATACATTTACATGGTGTAAATCTATGTTAGTATACAGTTACACGGGTTAAATCTATGTTAGTATAGATTTACACGGTGTATATCTATGTTAGTATACAGTTACATGGTGTATGTCTGTGTTAGTATACAGTTACACGATGTATATCTGTTTTAGTATAACAGTTACACGGTGTATATCTATATTAGTATACAGTTACATGATGTATGTCTTTGTTAGTATACAGTTACACGATGTATATCTGTTTTAGTATAACAGTTACACGATGTATATCTATATTAATATACAGTTACACGGTGTATATACCTGTGAGTATACAGTTACATGATCTATATATATGTTAGTTTACAGTTACATGATGTATATCTATGTTTGTTTACAGTTACATGATGTATATCTATGTTAGTTTACAGTTACATGATGTATATCTATGTTAGTTTACAGTTACATGATGTATATCTATGTTAGTATACAGTTACATGATGTATATCTATGTTAGTTTACAGTTACATGATGTATATCTATGTTAATTTACAGTTACATGATGTATATCTATGGTAGTACACGGTTACAGGGTATATATAAATGTAACGTTTATGAGACTTAGTGTTACAGTTAAGCCATAACCTCTTAAAATAGTACAGTGTAGCATTGAAAGAAAGGAATACTACTTGAAAGTTGTGTTTACACTGTGATTTTACTTGTCGCATGTTGATTACGGGTTCCTTACTTCCTTCTACAGAGGGGGGAGATAAACACTTATGATATATTACAAGAGAATGTTTATGAATCTTCGAGATCGTTCATGCATGGAGTATAATTATATGCAGACATGGGCGTTATTTGACTGTACTTTAATCATTGATCTCTTTTCATAATTTGTATGTACGTCAGTTTTCAGTGCAATGTTTGCTAGGTTACCTACAAAACATATCCACAGGTCTTTACAGTTTATGACATAAATCGAGTTAAAGGTCATCCACTGAAAGCTGAGAAAGTTTGTTCAGGTTAATCTTTTATCTTTGTGCCTGGAACTGATCAGAATTCTAGGAAGTCAGGGAAAAAAAAACAACGAACTGTTCCTAAACTGGGTCAAGTAATAGATTTATTTACTTACTTGTCTAAGTTTGTTTGCCTGGAAGTAAATTTATATCAGCATATCTTATTGCTTGTTGTTACAATAACAGAACGAATATATTTATATCACAACATCCTATTTACTTCAATAACTGAAAGTGTGTTTATGTCAGCACATCTTATTGATTGCTGTTACAATAACTGAACGAATATTTATATCAGCACGTCTTATTGCATGTTGTTACAATAACTAGAATTATCCCACTAATTTTCCGAATCTGATAGTACTTGATTCAAAGTTTACGTTATTGATAGTGTACAGTGTGTGAGAGGAGATCAAAAACTGACATATTTGTATGCATGAAAGATCGTGTAACGTCGGAACGGCACCTGATGATGATGACATCGCATCTAAACATTTAAACCATGAGTTTGACCATGATAAAAATAGCAGCCAATGATTGGAAGACTTAGGAACCAGTTTCCAAGTGCAGTCTTTAGAGCGATCTCAGAATCCAGCAACACACGAATAATTATTGTATAAGTATATAAATCTAAGTATATAAAGATAAGAGCTGTGTGGTTGTTAGTTAATAAAGCTGTTCCTACTCTTTTCCTAGTTTATACATTTCAAGATCAAGCAGTGCAGGCTGTAGTTCAGCTAAAGAGATCATTTACTTAAACTGCGGCCAAAATGTGGACATAAGTAGCTGAGGTTTGATTTGATACAAGACACGTAGTCACGTGGTTTTTTCGGGTAGAAGTCTAGAGTAGGAGTTTAGCTGGGTAAAGCATTGGTCATTCATTCATTTGCATGTCTCTTGCGGAACTTTGCCTCCCTAACAGCTCTCCTGTAGGCCTCTCGGTTGTGAACAAGATGGCCTGCTGCTGATGCATCCTTTTGCAGATCATCAACGATGTCTTGCAGCCATCTTCGCCTTGGTCTTCCTCTCTTTCTTTTTCCCATTATGTACCCTTCCAAGACAGTTTTATCTTGATTATCATGATGTTTAGTGTGTCCAAAGTATTTGTTTTATTTATTTAATCCTCTTTATTAGCCAGCTTTCTTCAATATTACGTTCTTGTAGTATGGATATATTTGTTCTTGTTTGTGTCCATAGTATTTGAAGAACCCTTCTATAGCATTTACATTCAAAGGCATTTATGTGTTTCTCAGCTGTTTTATTAAGTGTCCATGTCTCATAGACATATGTTGCGCTGGGAACGATGCATCTCTTTAAAAATCTTATTTGTGTAGTTATGTCTGTTCCTCTCCACAGATTCTTTATTTGTTTTACTTTCTGAAGAGCGACATATATCCTCCTTTCAATTTCCCTCAGTGTATCTCCATTATTAGTTAGTAGTGATGCAAGATATTCAGAACTCTCCACTTCTTCTAGTTTTTCCTTATTGATACATATATCAACTGCCTTGTTTGTTTTGTCAGTTGTTATCAATTTAATTTTCTTCGCATTAAGATAGAGGCTTTGCTCTTCGCTGTTCTTATGGACTGATATAATTAGTTTTTACATTCCTTTTTGTGTTGTAGACAGTAATACTGTGTCATCAGCATATCTAATCTCTGGTATTTCATAACCTTCAGTTGTTTTGGCATCGTAATGCTCTTTGTCTGCATCTTCTCTAACATTCCTCATTATATTTTCAGTATAGAAGTTAATTATTATTATTGCTGCTTTTGGTCTAGATACAGCAGTGATGGAAATTGTATGAAATGTGTTGGAAACATCTTTTTACATAGTGCATGATATATTGTTGTACATTCTTTTCCTCCTGCTTTAATAAATTCAGCTGTTATCTCATCACATCCTGGTGATTTACCATTTTTCAGATTCTTTATTGCCCATAAAACGTCTTCTTTTTCGGTTCGGGTTCTTTCTCCTCCAATAATAATTCACACTGTTGATTTCTGCTTTCACAGTCGGTTGTTTCATACATTCCTCTGCAATATTCTTTCGCAATAATCTTTTATGTATTGTTTTTTGCCTTTTCTTATGTTTCTTCGTACTTCTTTTGTAAAAGATTTATATTTCTCTTGCTGTTGTTTGTCACTTTCCATTGCATCTTCATTTCTGTACGTTGTTTTTATCAGCTCTAGTTTGCCTGCTGTAATTCATCCATTCTTTTGTGTTTTATTTACTGGAACACTGTATTTAGCTGTTGTTATTAACATATCTCTGGCCAAATCTAGATTATATTATGTAATATATTTTCTGTTACAAAAACAGCATGTAGCTATTCTTTATAATTTGGTCCTATAGAAATGTTTTTTCCTATGATTTTATTTATTAATAGTCTTGTATGTTCTTTTCTTCAGATTCTAAGCTGCATTTTTGTATTGAATAAATCAGTTTCTGTGTTTTGTTACTTATTTTACTGGAATTAAGTATTACGCCAGCAGGTCAGGCTGTATATAAACCAGGAGTTAGTGAGGACATTACAAGACTGGTAGGTGCGGGAATTTCCTATCTTATATTTTATTTCTAGGTAAAAGTGTACTTCAAAATAACGTTCTCCTCTATTTCTTAATATATACTAATCTACAGATACAGTTCTCTGATTAAATACAATAAATACAAAATTTCTCACTCGATTTTCAGTCTGACTTTCTGATGTACTGAAACTATTGAGCGGCGACATTCTGATAATATCTTTCTCCTTGTTTACTTATCCTTTTACTGACGAATGAATGTACTGTAATGTTACGATCAGTTATGTTACACTTAATCTGTATGTAATAAATTAAAGCTGGTTTATATTTGGTTGTGTTAAAGTTGTTCAATAAAGTATGAAAAATCTGAGTCTCTTTTACGATTTCTATACACCTGGCACTTTGGTTGTCCTTATTTGGCATTCCTCCTTAAGGATACATGACTGACCTCAGCCAACAAAGTATACAGACATTCAGGGGCCACAGAGACAGTTGAACTTTGGGTTCAAGATCTCATCCAGCATCATTGTTATTTTTTCCACACCGTAATAATGGCTCACAACAGCAGAATTGGTTGGGGTTTTTTTTGTCTACATAAATGGTAGAGTAATGGCACAGGGTTCGATAGCATGTGAAGTACCCACCTGAAGCAGGAAAATGGAGGCCGTGTCGGCGCCGATGGATAGGTTAGTTCATCACTCAGGATGTGGTTAATCCCGTCATTCGTTAGTTCATCACTAGTAATGTTGTTAATCGTGTCATTGGTTAGTTCATCACTAGTGATGTGGTTAATCGTGTCATTGGTTAGTTCATGACTCGTGATGTGGTTAATAGTGGCATTCGTTAGTTCATCACTAGTGATGTGGTTAATCATGTCATTAGTTAGTTCAACACTCGTGATGTGGTTAATCGTGTCATTGGTTAGTTCATCACTCGTGATGTGGTTAATCATGTCATTGGTTAGTTCATCACTCGTGATGTGGTTAATGGTGTCATTGGTTAGTTCATCACTCGTGATGTGGTTAATGGTGTCATTGGTTAGTTCATCACTCGTGATGTGGTTAATCTTGTCATTGTGACTGAGTGACAGAGTCTACTTCCTAAGGTAGAGAAGAATTTGCTTAGAAAAGAACGGGTTCATCTGTTAAGTCAGTCAACTGTGACAAGACTAACCTGGCTTTACTGTCCAGGGCATGCGGGAGTACATGGCAGTGATATGACAGACAGACTTGCTGGACTTGCTAAGATAAATGACAGGCTGAGAATGGACAAGGGTAACATTCCTAAGCCATATTGGAAAGAAAAAGAAGAGCAGGAATGGAAGAAGAATGTAGCTGTGAGGCAACAGCTGGAGCTAGGACAAATTAACGTTGCTGGTAGGAAATCTAGAACCACAAAAATAAGATTTTTAAGGGCATGCATCTTTCCCATCGCAACATATGTCTGTGAGATCTGGACACTTAACAAAACAGCTGAGAAACACATAAATGCCTTTGAATGTAAATGCTACAGAGGAGTTCTCCAAATATCGTGGACACAAAAAAGAACAAATATATCTATACTACAAGAGCGTAATATTGAAGAAGGCTGGCTAGTAAAGGGGATTAAAGAGAGAAAACTGAAATATGTTGGACACATTAAACGTCATGATAATTTAGAGAAGACCGTATTGGAAGGATACATAATGGGAACAAGAAAAAGAGGAAGACCAAAACGAAGATGGCTGCAAGACATCGTTGACGATCTGGAAATGGATGCAACAGCAGCAGGCCACCTTGCTCACAACCGAGATGCCTACAGGAGTGCTGTTTGGGAGGCAAAGTTCCGCAAGGGACATGCAAATGAATGAATGAATGAATGAATGGTAGGAAATCTGAATTGTGTGGTAGAAAGGGCATCGTGAAGAACTAATACTTGATGGGAACTATCAGCAGACACACTCTTGGATGGTTGCTGTGGCATGAGGAAGAGAATATACGGGGCTGTCATGAATGACACCAGAGTCTGAACATTCAATCTTGAACATTGCATTCTCTTTATCTTGGTTCAGCACTTTACTTCTTCATATTGTTTCATTAATACTAAGATTGTTACATACCTATTGTAACTCTTCTTCCTGTTACTCAGATTGTTACATAACTTTTCTAACACTTCTTCCTGTTAAACAAATTGTTACATAACTATTCTAACTCTTCTATCTGTTAGCAGATCACTACACAAAAAAATCTTCCAATTTTTCGTTCTGACATGACACAACTCTTCTAACTCTTCTTCCTGTTACTCAGATTGTTATAGAACTCTTCTAACGCTTCTTTCTAACTGTTACTCAGATTGTTACATAGATCTTCTAACTCCTCTTCTTGATACTCAGACTTTTACACAACTCTTCTAACTCTTTTTCCTGGTACTTATATTGTTACATCTTTCTTCTATCTCTTAATCCTGTTACTCAGATTGTTACAAAACTTTCTTACTATTCTTGCAGTTACGCAGGTTTTTACATACCTCTTCTATCTCTTCTTTCTATTACTAAGATTGTTACATAACTCTTCTAACTCTACTTCGTATTACTCAGATTGTTACACACCTCTTCTATCACTCCTTCGTGTTTCTCATATTGCTACATAACTCTTCTAACTCTTCGTTCTCTTACTCAGATTGTTATATAACTCTTCTAAAGCTTCTTTCTACCTGTTACTCAGATTGTTATACAAGTCTTGTAACTCTTCTTTCCGTTACTAATATTGTTACATAATTCATCTGTCTCTTCTTCCTGTTTCACATATTGTTACATAACTTTTGTAACTCTTCATCATGTTACTGATACTCTTCCTTCTTCTTTTCATAACATCGTTTTTGCTTAATTTCAAAATTACTTCTCTTGTAGTTTATTGATATTTCAATTTCGTTCTTACTCTTTCTCTTATCCTTACTCCTTCTCTTATTCTTATCTTTTTCTCTTAGACTTATTTTTTTCTCCTTCCTTACTCTTTCTCTTTTCCTTGCTCTTTCTCTTAACCTTATTATTTCTCACATCATTATATTTTTCTTATCCTTATGTTTTGCTTTCAATAATCTTTCTCTTATACATACTCTTTCTTTTATCCTTACTCTTTCTCTTATCCATATTCTTTCTCATATCCTTAATCGTTGTTTTTAATTTCTCTTCTTTTTGTAACTCTGCATTCTCTGCCTTTCTTTGTTTTACTCATACTCTCACTCATTTCATTCTTATTTTTCTCTTATTTCTTTCTGCTGTTTTTCACCTGTTTCTTCTCTTATTGTCAAGAAGTAATATTTTAGATGTTGACTTAGGACTGAGAAAATTCTCGCAGCGCTGAGCCTGAAACTGAATTGTGAAGTTTGTGATTTTTCCTGAGATAAAAGATCTTTAAAGCCTGCAAGAAAACTCTGAAAGTTTGTTTTGTGTCACATGCAAAACAACATTTCTGTTCTGTCAATCTTCACTTAATCTTTAGGTAGTGTCACGCTCTATTTAACTTTTAAGGGGCGTCATGTTTCATTTAGAGTTTAGGCTCTGTCACGTTCCAGTTGACGTACCACGTTTTAAGTAAATTTGACCACGTGCACAATTTCAGCGAAAGTTCTGAATACAGCGGGTATTTTTAGGAGTCGAGATCATCTTTAGACGAAATTTTATGAAAAGAGAGCATAGGGGTGGCGAACCATAGCTGACATTCTGGAGTCAGGTCTGGCGAACAATAGCTGACATTCTGAAGTCAAGACTGGCTATCCATATTTGATATACCAGAGTTAAGGCTGGCGAACAATAGCTAACATTCTGTAGTCAAGGCTGGCTATCCATGGCTGATGTACTAGCGTGAGGGCTGGCGATCCATAGACGCTATACTAGCTTCAGGCTGGTGATCTATAGCTCATATTAGCGTTAGGGCTGACGATCCATAGTTGACATACACGAGTCAGGGCTGACTATCTACAGTTGACATACTAGAGTCAGGGCAGACGATCCATATTTGACATACTAGAGTCAGGACTAACAATCCATATTTGACATACTAGAGTCAGGGCTGACTATCCATGGTTGACATACGAGAGTCATGACTGACTATCCATGGTTGACATACTAGACTCATGATTGACTATCCATGGTTGACATACTAGAGTCATGACTGACTATCCATGGTTGACATAGTAGAGTCATGGCTGACTATCCATGGTTGACATACTAGAGTCATGACTGACTATACATAGTTGACATACTAGAGTCATGACTGACTATACATAGTTGACATAGTAGAGTCATGACCGACTATACATAGTTGACATACAAGAGTCATGACTGACTATACGTAATTGACATACTAAAGTCATGGCTGACTATACATAGTTGACATACTAGAGTCATGACTGACTATACATAGTTTACATACTAGAGTCATGACTGACTTTCCATATTTGACATACTAGAATCATGACTGACTATACATAATTGACATACTAGAGTCATGACTGACTATACATAGTTTACATACTAGAGTCATGACTGAATTTCCATATTTGACATACTAGAATCATGACTGACTATACATAATTGACATACTAGAGTCATGACTGACTATACATAGTTGACATACTAGTGTCATGGCTGACAATCCATAGCTGACATACTAGAGTCATGACTGACTATCCATAGTTGACATACTAATATCATTGCTGGCGAACCATAGGTGAAATACTAGAGTCAGAACTGGCGAACCATGGTTGACATACTAGAGTCAGTGCTGGCTAACCATAGCCGACATACTAGGGTCAGTAATAACTATCCGTAGTTGACATACTAGAGTCATGGCTGACTTTCCATAGTTGACATACTAATGTCAATGCTGGCTAACCATAGCTGACATACTAGAGTAAATTCTGGCGGAATATAATTGACGAAAACCTTTGCCATCTCCTGGCTGTCACTTCCAGTAACAAACCTTGGCTGATTAACGAAACTGTGCATGGATTGTTGTTGTCCCTAAGGTGGTGGAGTCTGCAGAGGCAGTTATGCACGCATCTGCTCTTTAGCGTCCAATCAGGGACAGAAAAACTAGTTTTTATAATCAACTGTGACATTGACTCTATGTTGTGCCAGACATTGTCACAGCATCGGCTACATAGACCAGCAACCCGCAGTTCTAGGGAGATAGAATGCAAGAAAACATAATAAGATAACAGAGGACAATATCATTTTGTTTCTTTACTTAAAGCAACATTGCTAAGTGTCATATGATTGCATTAGACATAGACTTTGTCGAAATATTGAAACATATAGAAAATACTTAAAATGAGATATAGAGATAATACTTAAAATGGATGTATACATCAGCCCCCTGTACAGAGTACAAATATACATTCATTCATTCATTCATTCATTCCTTTGCATGTCCCTTGCGGAACTTTGCCTCCCAAACAGCACTCCTGTAGGCCTCTCGGTTGTGAGCAAGATGGCCTGCTGCTGCTGCATCCATTTCCAGATCATCAACGATGTCTTGCAGCCATCTTCGTTTCGGTCTTCCTCTTTTTCTTTTTCCCATTATGTATCCTTCCAATACGGTCTTCTCTAAATTATCATGACGTTTAATGTGGCCAAAATATTTAAGTTTTCTCTCTTTAATCCTCTTTACTAGCCAGCCTTCTTCAATATTACGCTCTTGTAGTATAGATATATTTGTTCTTTTTTGTGTCCACGATATTTGGAGAACTCTTCTATAGCATTTACATTCAAAGGCATTTATGTGCTTCTCAGCTGTTTTGTTAAGTGTCCAGGTCTCACAGGCATATGTTGCGATGGGAAAGATGCATGCCCTTAAAAATCTTATTTTTGTGGTTCTGTCTGCTCCTCTCCACAGATTCTTTATTTGTTTTACTTTCTGAAGAGCAATAGATGTCTTCCTTTTAATTTCCCGCATTGTATCTCCATTATTAGTTAGTAGTGATCCAAGATATTCAAAACTCTCCACTTCTTCCAGTTTTTCCTCACTGATACATATTTCAGTTGCCTTGTTTGTTTTGTCAGTTGTCATCACTTTAGTTTTCTTTGCATTAAGATAGAGGTTCTGCTCTTCGCTGTTCTTGCGGACTGACATAATTAGTTTTTCCATTCCTTCTTGTGTTGTGGACAGCAATACTGTGTCATCAGCATATCTAATCTCTGGTATTTCATAACCTCCAACTGTTATGGCATCGTAATATTCTTTGTCTACATCTTCTCTAACATTCCTCATTATATTTTCAGTATACAAGTTAAATAAGTAGGGTGACAATATGCACCCCTGACGGACCCCTTGTTTTATGTCAAACCAAGTTGTTGTTTCACCATTTATTCTTACTGCTGCTTGTTGGTCTAAATACAGCAGTGATGTTAATTGTATCAAATGTGTTGGAAATCCCATTTTTTCCATTATTTCCCAAAGTTTCTGGTGTTGTACACAATCAAATGCCTTTGAGTAGTCTATAAAGGATAAATATAGATTCACATTAAACTCCCTGCATTTCTCTATTATTAATCTTAGATTGAATATATGATCTCTTGATCCTCTTCCTTGCCTGAAGCCAGCTTGGACCATATTGACTTCTTCTTCTATTTTCTTTCGAAGTCTACCCATTATGATTTTTAACAGAATTTTACTGGCATGACTAATCAGGGCAACAGTTCTGTAGTTGGTGCATAATTTCAGGTTACCCTTTTTTGGCAGTGGTATGAATACAGTTCTTTTCCATTCTTTTGGCCAAATACCTGAATGCCATATCTTTTTACATAGTGCATGATAGATTGTTGCACACTCCTTTCCTCCTGCTTTAATAAATTCAGCGGTTATCTCATCACATCCTGGTGATTTACCATTTTTCAGACTCTTTATTGCCCATAAAACTTCTTCCATTGTCGGCTCGGGTTCTTTCTCCTCCAATAATAATTCACACTGTTGATTTCTGCTTCCACAGTCGGTTGTTTCATACATTCTTTTGCAATATTCCTTCCATCTTTCCAGAATTTCCTCTGTCTCTGTCAGGGTATTCCCCATCTCATCACAAATTACATTTAGCTTAGGTGTGACATTTCTCGTCAATGTCTTCATTTCTTTAAACATTTCACTATCTCTTCCACACCTCTGATGTTCTTCTATTCTTTCACAACAATCTTGTATGTATTGTTTTTTGTCTTTTCTTATGTTTCTTCGTACTTCTTTTGTTAAAGTTGTATATTTATCTTTGTTGTTGTTTGTCACTCTCCATTGCGTCTTCATTTCTCTACATTGTTTTATCAGTTCTAGTGTACCTGCTGTGATCCATCTATTCTTTTGTGTTTTCTTTACTGGAACCATGTCTTTAGCTGTTGTTACTAAGATATCTTTGGCCTGCGTAGCCAATTCATCTGGTGTCATCTCTTCCTGTACAGCCATCAGGATTTCGAAACGGTTCTTCACTTCTATACCGTATTGTTCTGGTATATTTGTAAGGTCAAAGCGGAGTGGTCTTGATCCCATAACTATCTTTTTTATCTTTATCTTCATGTCTGCTATTAATAACTCATGGTCCGTGTCACAATAAGCACTTGGTAACGTTTTTGCTGATGTTATGCTTGACCTCCACCTTCTCTGCACTAAAATGTAATCTATTTGATTCCTGGTTTTCCCATCAGGTGATGTCCATGTGTAAAGTCTCTTGGATGTTGTTTAAAAAGTGTGTTAGCGATCATTAGCTCATTTTCCATACAAAACGCCATTAGATTGTCACCTGCCTCATTTCTGTGTCCTATGCTAAATTTCCCTACAACATGTCCTTCATCTTCTGCTCTTTCTGTACAAATTTTTGCATTAAAATCACCCATTATAAATACAATATCATTTTTCCGTACCTGGTCCATTGTCGTCTGCAGTGTGTTATAAAAATGTTCTACTTCATCTTCTTCTGCTGCTGATGTAGGTGCATATACCTGGATGACTGTTACATTTCTAGGAATGCCCTTAAGTCTGATTGTTAGGATTCTATCACTTACTGGATTGTAGCCTAGTAATGCTTTTGATGTTGATTTGTCCAAATAAAAAGCCACTCCATTCTTTCCTCCTACTTCTCCGCCAGAATATATAAATATATTATCATTCTCGCTCTTAAAGTGTCCTGATCCTTTCCATCGATGTTCGCAGATTCCCAAAATGTGTATCCGCGTTCTTTTCATCTCGTCACCTATTACATGATATTTTCCCTCATACATACTTCTTACATTCCATGTTCCTACTCTTATTTTTCTTTTTAGTTTGATACAGGGGTTTTCCTTGGTAACACCGTCAGGATTTTGTCCGTCATCACAATTACTAGTACCGACCTCTGCCTCACACTCTTCCCCAGTGTTAAAATTAGATCTATCTGGCCTGGGGGACTCACCACCAGATCTTTTTCCTATTTGACATTCCATGATTGCTGCTTGGGTTTCTTGGTATGTTTCCAGAAGGTAGTTTACCATTGCTTTCCTTCCGGGCAGTGACTGTACTAGTCTTTGATCGTAGCCATTGTCCCTACATTGAGATCATCTGCCTACCATCATAGAATGGTGACCATAACCAACATTATCTGTCAGCTGCTCTCCCATTCCATCCACCACCTGCTCCCATGGCTTCACGTCACCCTGATCGGGGGGCTATACGGGTACTCCACCTTGCCCAAGGGTGTCCCGTAGACTAACGGAGGTAAGGAGGCGTCTTACTTCTCCTTTGATAGGGGATACCCCTACCCCGCTAACCTTACAAATATACATGATATATATATATGATGTGTACTTGTAGTCTAAATAAGAGATGTATGTACAAATATACATACATCTCTTATTTAGACTACAAGTACACATCATCCTCAAGTAATGAGTACAAGTATACACCATTCCTTTGTATAGAGTGCAATTCTATATCAGTTCCTTGTATAGAGTACATGTATACATCAGTCTCATGTATAGAGTACACGCATACATCAGTCGCTTGTATAGAGTACAAGTTTACATCATTCCTATGTATATGGAGTACATCAGTGTCCTGTATATAGTATATATCAGTCCCTTATAGAGGGTATACATCATTATCCTGTATATAGTATGTATCAGTCTCGTGCATAGTGTATACATCTGTCCCGTGTATAGTTTATACATCATTCCTATATACAGCGTATACATCAGTCCCCTATATAGAGTATATATCAGTCCCCTTGATAGAGTATACACCATTCTCTAGTATATAGTGCATATCAATCCCCTGTAGAGCATATACATCATTCTACTGTATAGAGTATATATCAGTTCCATGTATAGTGTATAAATCAGTACACATTATAGAGTATATTTCAGTCCCCTCTATAGTGTATACATCAGTAGCCGCAATCATCAGTCCACTGTATAGACTATATATCACTCCACTGTATATAGTATACATCAGTAACCTGCATAGAGTATATATCAGTCCCCTGTTATACAGTATATATCATTCAATTGTATAGAACATATATCAGTCCCCTGTATAGAGTATATATCATTCAATTGTATAGAGCATATATCAGTCCCCTGTATAGAGTATATATCATTCAATTGTATAGAGCATATATCAGTCCCCACTATAGTGTTTACATCAGTCCCTTGTATAGACATCAGTCGCCTGTATAGAGTATACATCAGTCTCATGTATACTGTATACATCAGATCCCCGTATAAAGTACATGTATATATGAGCATGATGTATATCAGTCTAGTAAAACGTAATAATTAATACTTCTATGAATATTTTTTATGTCAGTGTTGAGTAATGTATCCCCGACGTGTACCTAATACGCATTTATAATTTGTTCATCATCATCATCATTGCCATCGTCATCATCATCATCATCATCAGCGTCATCATCATCATCATCAAGTTCCATTTCTTTCCTTCCCAACTACCATCATCCCATCCCCGCCCCACGACAAAAATGATTATTGAGCAAAGTAGTTCTTCTAACTACTTCTTGTAACTAGTTCTTGTAACTAGTTCTTGTAGTTTTCGTAAACTGGTAAAGTTATCAAATATTTACAGATGTGTTTTTTTTCCTGTTACTTTCTCCTCAAGTAAAGTCAGTTTTATATGTCGCTGACTTTCTTAACATTTCAGATTCAACTTGTGAAGCTGATTTCTTAGCAAGCTCCACAGACACAAACAACTTTTATACCAAGCTCTGGTCACCAGATCTCGTAGCAGTACATGAAGATCATGACAAGGTCATTGTCATAATTCATGACAAATAGCAATGTAATGATACATGACAAAAAGGTAATATCACAATTATAACAAATGGCAATGTCATATTCCATGACAAATAGCAATGTAATGATGCCTAAAAAAGGGTAATATCACAATTTATAACAAATAGCAATGCCATAGTTCATGACAAATAGCAATGTAATGATGCATGACAAAGTGTAATATCACAATTTATAACAAATAGCAATGTCATATTCCATGAAAAATATTAATCTGATGATAATCTCCTCATAAATATTTTGCACCATTCTTTTTCCCTTGAATGATTTCCTCTCTGTGTGTTCTTTCGTGAAATATGGCGGACAGCAGTAAAGTGGGGCACGTCTGTCCAAACCCAGGGCTTTGTTGTTTATCAGAGTAACACGAGTAGACAAAAATAATATACTAGCGTTAGTGCTGGCGAATCATATCTGACAAAAACTTGTTGCACCTCATGGATGGTACTTATAGTAACAATCCTAGCCTATTGAACATTTTCTTTGTATCTCTGAACAACTGTAGGTGTCTATCAACAGATCTTTATCATTTCAACTTTCATTCTTCCCACGCGCTCATTTTAATAAGGTATACAAAATGTATATACATATATACGAATACATGATGAAAACTGTATACAGTATAAGTATACAGATTACATGAAAAAAAAACCTAAGAATGCAGGATAAAAATATTACATTCACAATTATAGGATAGTGAACTACATAAGAAGTAACCGATCTAACAAGATAGCGTACACGCACATGTACATACACACACACAGAGAGTACATTTCAATGAAGTTCTTCTGACATTCCACTCGAGAATATTTACTAAGATAATTTCTAACAAGATCTAACAAGTTACTTTTAGAACAATGTTCTTTTGAAACAGAAATCGGTGGATGACGAGTCATGGTATGAGAGATTATTAAATATTCTATGAAGGCATAAAGTTACAAGACAGTAAACATTGAAAAAGGCTTGAGTTAAAGAATGAAGTATTACTAATGAATTTTAGACGGTAGGGGAGAGAGTTCCAGAGCTGTACCGCAGAATATGCAAAGCTTTTCTTGTACATATCTAGCCTGGGTTTAGGAAGAAGACAGTTCCTTATACAGTGGCTATTTTTAATACTAGACGTAAACAATGGCCCGCCCGTGTGGTTACTGGAGCCCAGATCTAAGGCTAAGGAGGAAAGAATAGGACCACTGCCACCTTCCACGCATGTCGTAAGAGGCGATTAAGGGTGTTGGGGGATAGGCCAACGACCTGTTCCCTGTAAAAAACATTAAGACAAGAAAGAAAGTGAGTGTGATTAAGACAAGAAAGAATTCGAGTGAGATTAAGGCAAGAATGAACGTAATTGGGGTTAATACAAAAAAGATCGTGAGTGGGATTAAAACAAGAAAGAAAGTGAGCTGGATAACGACAAAAAACAGTGACTGAGATTAAGATAAGAAAGAACGTAAATGAATGATATTAAGATAAGAAAGAATATGAGTGAGATTAAGGCAAGAAATAAAGTGGTAAATTCGAACAAGAAAGAATGTGAGCGGGTTTAAGACAGGAAAGAATGTGAATGGGATTAAGGCAAGAAAGAACGTGAATGTGATTAAGGCAAGAAAGACAGTGAATGGGATTAAGGCAAGAAAGAACGTCAATGGGATTAAGGCAAGAAAGAACGTGAATGAGATTAAGGCAAGAAAGAACGTGAATGAGATTAAGGCAAGAAAGAACATGAATGGGATTAAGGCAAGAAAGACAGTGAATGGGATTAAGGCATCACTTGAAGTAAGTGAGTGGGATTAAGAGAAGAAAAAATAGTGAGTGGGATCAAGAGAAGAAAGAAATTCAAAGCCGTGTGAGATCAAATGACTTATGGGACAGGAATGGGTTAAGCTAGTTTGAATGAAGCCTTAAACTTCGTGTAAGAAAAGAGCTTCCCCAGGACCTAGGTGAAGGGTTACGTCAGATTATAACTAGAGGCACGAGGAACAAGCAGGATAAAGTGTTAGTTAGCTCTGTATGTGCTAGGAAAGCTCTGCCTGTGATATGAAAGCTATTTCTCAGCTAGGAAAGCTCTGCCTGTGCTAGGAAAGTTCTTTCTCTGATAGGAAAGCTCTGCCTATGCAGGGAAAGCTACTTCTGTGCTAGGAAAGCTATGCCTGTGCAAGGAAAGCTATATCTGTTCTAGGAAAGTACTGCATGTGCTAGGAAAGCTATTTATGTGCTAAGAAAGCTCTATCTGTGATAGGAAAACTATTTCTGTGCTAGGAAAGATATTTATTTGCTAAGAAAGCTCTATCTGTGATAGGAAATTTCCTTATGTGCTAGGAAAATTGTACCTGTTCTAGGAAAGCTCTGACTGTGGTAGGAAAGCTCTGCCAGCGCTAGGAAAGCTCTGCCTGTGATAAGAAAGCTCTGGCTGTGCTATGAAAGCTATTTCTGTGCTAGGAAAGCTCTCCCTTTGCTATGAAAGCTCTTTTTGTGCTAGGAAAGCTCTCTCTTTTCTAGGAAAGCTCTGCATATGCTAAGAAAGTTCTGCCTGTGCTAAGAAAACTTTATCTGTGCTAGGAAAGCATTGCCTGTGCTATGAAAACTTTATCTGCGATAGGAAAGTTCTGCCTGTGCTATGATATCTATTTTTGTGCTAGGAAAGCTCTGTCTGTGCTAGTATAGCTCTGCATATGGTAGGAAAGTTCTGGCTGTGCTAGGAAAGCTCTGTCTGTGCTAGGAAATACCTGCCTGTGCTAGGAAAATTCTCTCTGTGCGATGAAAGCTCTTTCTGTGCTAGGAAGCTCTGCCTGTGGTAGGAATGCTCTTCCTGTGCTAAGAAAGCTCTGTCTGTGCTAGGAAATCTCTGCGTGTGCTAAGTCAGCTCTGCCTGTAATAGGAAATCTGTTCCTGTGCTAGGAAGGTTCTGACTGTGCTACAAAGTCTCTCTGTTCTAGGAAAGCTCTGCCGGTGCTAGGAATGTTCTGCCTATGCTAAGAAATATCTTCCTGTACTAGGAAAGCTCTGCTTGGGCTAGGAAACCTTTGCCTGTTCTAGGAAACCTTTGCCTGTACTAGGAAAGCTTTTTCTGTGCTAAGAACGCCTTGCATGTGCTAGGAAATCTCTGGCATTCTCTAGTAATTTGGTTACTTCTTGTTATATTTACCACCTGTGTTCACTGAGGTGCTGGGGATAAAGTAACATGTTCTAGTTCGCTATTCTATGCTGTCTCTATTCTGTTATTTAGTTGTTAATTGTGTACTCCCACTTCTCTTATATTTATTTTGTTATTGTGTGCTCTCACTCTTCTGTTACTTAGTTATTTATTGTGTTCTCAGGCTAAGGAGGAAAGAATAGGACCACTGCCACCTTCCACGCATGTCGTAAGAGGCGATTAAGGGTGTTGGGGGATAGGCCAACGACCTGTTCCCTGTAAAAAACATTAAGACAAGAAAGAAAGTGAGTGTGATTAAGACAAGAAAGAATTCGAGTGAGATTAAGGCAAGAATGAACGTAATTGGGGTTAATACAAAAAAGATCGTGAGTGGGATTAAAACAAGAAAGAAAGTGAGCTGGATAACGACAAAAAACAGTGACTGAGATTAAGATAAGAAAGAACGTAAATGAATGATATTAAGATAAGAAAGAATATGAGTGAGATTAAGGCAAGAAATAAAGTGGTAAATTCGAACAAGAAAGAATGTGAGCGGGTTTAAGACAGGAAAGAATGTGAATGGGATTAAGGCAAGAAAGAACGTGAATGTGATTAAGGCAAGAAAGACAGTGAATGGGATTAAGGCAAGAAAGAACGTCAATGGGATTAAGGCAAGAAAGAACGTGAATGAGATTAAGGCAAGAAAGAACGTGAATGAGATTAAGGCAAGAAAGAACATGAATGGGATTAAGGCAAGAAAGACAGTGAATGGGATTAAGGCATCACTTGAAGTAAGTGAGTGGGATTAAGAGAAGAAAAAATAGTGAGTGGGATCAAGAGAAGAAAGAAATTCAAAGCCGTGTGAGATCAAATGACTTATGGGACAGGAATGGGTTAAGCTAGTTTGAATGAAGCCTTAAACTTCGTGTAAGAAAAGAGCTTCCCCAGGACCTAGGTGAAGGGTTACGTCAGATTATAACTAGAGGCACGAGGAACAAGCAGGATAAAGTGTTAGTTAGCTCTGTATGTGCTAGGAAAGCTCTGCCTGTGATATGAAAGCTATTTCTCAGCTAGGAAAGCTCTGCCTGTGCTAGGAAAGTTCTTTCTCTGATAGGAAAGCTCTGCCTATGCAGGGAAAGCTACTTCTGTGCTAGGAAAGCTATGCCTGTGCAAGGAAAGCTATATCTGTTCTAGGAAAGTACTGCATGTGCTAGGAAAGCTATTTATGTGCTAAGAAAGCTCTATCTGTGATAGGAAAACTATTTCTGTGCTAGGAAAGATATTTATTTGCTAAGAAAGCTCTATCTGTGATAGGAAATTTCCTTATGTGCTAGGAAAATTGTACCTGTTCTAGGAAAGCTCTGACTGTGGTAGGAAAGCTCTGCCAGCGCTAGGAAAGCTCTGCCTGTGATAAGAAAGCTCTGGCTGTGCTATGAAAGCTATTTCTGTGCTAGGAAAGCTCTCCCTTTGCTATGAAAGCTCTTTTTGTGCTAGGAAAGCTCTCTCTTTTCTAGGAAAGCTCTGCATATGCTAAGAAAGTTCTGCCTGTGCTAAGAAAACTTTATCTGTGCTAGGAAAGCATTGCCTGTGCTATGAAAACTTTATCTGCGATAGGAAAGTTCTGCCTGTGCTATGATATCTATTTTTGTGCTAGGAAAGCTCTGTCTGTGCTAGTATAGCTCTGCATATGGTAGGAAAGTTCTGGCTGTGCTAGGAAAGCTCTGTCTGTGCTAGGAAATACCTGCCTGTGCTAGGAAAATTCTCTCTGTGCGATGAAAGCTCTTTCTGTGCTAGGAAGCTCTGCCTGTGGTAGGAATGCTCTTCCTGTGCTAAGAAAGCTCTGTCTGTGCTAGGAAATCTCTGCGTGTGCTAAGTCAGCTCTGCCTGTAATAGGAAATCTGTTCCTGTGCTAGGAAGGTTCTGACTGTGCTACAAAGTCTCTCTGTTCTAGGAAAGCTCTGCCGGTGCTAGGAATGTTCTGCCTATGCTAAGAAATATCTTCCTGTACTAGGAAAGCTCTGCTTGGGCTAGGAAACCTTTGCCTGTTCTAGGAAACCTTTGCCTGTACTAGGAAAGCTTTTTCTGTGCTAAGAACGCCTTGCATGTGCTAGGAAATCTCTGGCATTCTCTAGTAATTTGGTTACTTCTTGTTATATTTACCACCTGTGTTCACTGAGGTGCTGGGGATAAAGTAACATGTTCTAGTTCGCTATTCTATGCTGTCTCTATTCTGTTATTTAGTTGTTAATTGTGTACTCCCACTTCTCTTATATTTATTTTGTTATTGTGTGCTCTCACTCTTCTGTTACTTAGTTATTTATTGTGTTCTCACAATGTTCTGATATTTATTTTGTTATTGGGTGCTCTCACTCTTCTATACTTAGTTATTTATTGTGTTCTCACAATGTTCTGATATTTATTTTGTTATTGTGTCCTCTCACTCTTCTGTTACTTAGTTATTTATTGTGTTCTCACAATGTTCTGATATTTATTTTGTTATTGTGTCCTCTCACTCTTCTGTTACTTAGTTATTTATTGTGTTCTCACAATGTTCTGATATTTATTTTGTTATTGGGTGCTCTCACTCTTCTATTACTTAGTTATTTATTGTGTTCTCACAATGTTCTGATATTTATTTTGTTATTGTGTCCTCTCACTCTTCTGTTACTTAGTTATTTATTGTGTTCTCACAATGATCTGATATTTATTTTGTTATTGCGTGCTCTCACTCTTCTATTACTTAGTTATTTATTGTGTTCTCACAATGATCTGATATTTATTTCGTTATTGTGTCATCTCACTCTTCTGTTACTTAGTTATTTATTGTGTTGTCACAATGTTCTGATATTTATTTTGTTATTGTGTCCTCTCACTCTTCTGTTACTTAGTTATTTATTGTGTTCTCACAATGTTCTGATATTTATTTTGTTATTGTGTCCTCTCACTCTTCTGTTACTTAGTTATTTATTGTGTTCTCACAATGTTCTGATATTTATTTTGTTATTGTTTCCTCTCACTCTCTTGTTACTTAGTTATTTATTTTGTTCTCACAATGTTCTGATATTTATTTTGTTATTGTGTCCTCTCACTCTTCTGTTACTTAGTTATTTATTGTGTTCTCACAATGTTCTGATATTTATTCTGTTACTGTGTTCTCTCACTCTTCTGTTACTTAGTTATTTATTGTGTTCTCACAATGTTCTGATATTTATTTTGTTATTGTGTCCTCTCATTCTTCTGTTACTTAGTTATTTATTGTGTTCTCGCAATGTTCTGATATTTATTTTGTTATTGTGTGCTCTCATTCTTCTGTTACTTAGTTATTTATTGTGTTCTCACAATGTTCTGATATTTATTTTGTTATTGTGTGCTCTCATTGTTCTTTATTGTGTGCTCGCACTGTTCTGATATTTATTTTGATATTGTTTGCTCACACTGTTCTAATATTTAGTTTGTTATTGTGTTCTTGCACTGTTATGATATTCAGTTTGCTATTATGTGCTGGCACTGTTTTGATATTGAGCACTTATTGCAAAATACAGGATTATAAATTTTACCCTTTACACCATTACTAGTTAACATAATAATGTATGGTTGTTGATGTGTATATATATATATATATATATATATATATATATATATATATTAATGACAGATGATGTCTTATAATTCTGCCACTTGAATCAATGAATTCTTCTTTTTCTATATTCAGTTAGTCATTTGAATGTTCCTTGCGGAATTTTGCCTCCCTAACAGTTCTCCTGTATTGTCTTTATATAATGCGAAGTTTTAAATTTATGACTGCGTTACTATTTTTTTTTTTACATCGACATTTCGGAATATCTCTACACGTGGTACAACATGGTTCACACAAGACTGAAATCATGACAGATAAAATCACTATATAATTCAGGTGGTCCGTTCTGGAATCAAATTATAGTTCACTTTTATTACTCATCAACTCAAAGTTACGAGAATCAATTTAATTTATCTCCGGAAGTATTTTACACAAAGTTTCAAAATGATCAAATCTTCACCATTTCTGACGCAGTACTAATAATAACTTGAAACACATCTTCAGTCTATTTTATCCTGTCCTGCTGTTTTTTTTTTTTTGTCCCAGATAAAACTGCATGCCTGACTTACTATATCGTAAGGCAATTGTCCAATAAGTCACACCTCTAGATCTTTCTATTGGTCAGCTGGCTGACTACAAATTGATTGAACACCTCAATACACTTCCCTTGGTCATCTTATTGATCTGCTGGACTATTCATGTGTGCAAATTGCCCCCTAAGATTAGCAAATCTGCTTCACCTGTCAGTAAGTCTGTTGCGTCAAATCGGTCTATTCGATTTTCTAGCGTTTGCGATACCAGTAGGCTATATCTGTTTACACAGTGTCCATCTATCTGTCTCTGTATGTACTAATGTTGTCTGAGAAAATGTTCCTAGTTCGTATTCTGGATGTGTTTCCTTAACCCATCCTATATTATCGGCGCCCATCCTGTCTAGCATTTCTAAATATCTACTTCATTCTATCTTTATACTACTAATACCGTGGGAGTGTTCCTCTCCCACCTAGTTTCACATTTTCCATATTTTTTTTACCTACTTTCTGTTTGTCAATGATAATCGTAACAATAATAAAAATGCTAATTGTTATGATAATAATAATAATAACACTAATATTAATAATATCCTTAAAGACAAGGCTATAATAATACTACAAACATAACTAAAAAGCCACTTTATTACATTGATACGTGGTAGTAACTTCAACTGATTGGATAATAATTAGATAATTTATATTCACCAATAACATAAAACGTGAGAAAAGCTACAATAAACAACAGACAACAGTCACCAGAGTCTAAGCATTTAAGAGTAACTGACAGCGGCTAAACATGAAATGAAGATTCTCAGTTAAACAGAAATTAAAATCAAGTTATTTGTATTCAGACTCGAATGTATTTTTTTTCTGCTCGTTTTTTCTCCATAATTAAAAGCAGAAAAACTTTAAGAACAAGATTTAACGAAATGAATATAGTCTGTTAAATTATTCTTCCAAAATCTTGGTGCGGAAATTCAAATACCTTAGAGCAGTAATAACTTCAGATGGGAAATGCAGAACAGAAATTAGGAACATAGTAGGCAAAGCAAAGACTGCATTTCAGAGAATGAGAAACATCCAACACATCCTTATCAATGAATGTTAGAAAACGAGTCCTAAAATGATATGGTTAACCAATCAAGTTATTTGGAAGCGAATCATGGAAAATAGGCAGGTCTGCACAAAAATCACTGGAAGCAGCAGAAATGTGGTTTATTAGAAGAATGTTGTGAATCCCCTGGACAGCAAAAATAACTAATGAAGAATGTATAGGAAGAGCTGGAGAGACAAAAAAAACCTTGTCAAAAAGATAAGAGAGAGAGACAATGTACTTTCATAGTACATGCAATGAGAAGAGGGGGCAGTGAAAATATTATAACAACAGGAAAAATAGAAGGAAGAAGATCAAGAGGAAGACCAAGAGAAATGATAGTGGACAGTCTGACGGGATGGTGTGAGAGGAGATCACCAACTGAGCTGATGGCATGCATGAAGGATCGGGTAATCTGGAGAAGCATAGTAGACAACGCCAGTCGGCCCGGCAACTGTTGATGATGATGATGATCTTGAAATTAACAATAACAATTTCAGTTCGTTTTTGTTTCCATGGTGTAGATCTCATCCTCTCTGCTTTAGTCAGATTTCTTGGTATCTTTGTGTGACATAAACGAAATTTTGTGGGTATATGTATATATAAAACTTAGTATTATTAAGTGACACACCAATAGTTTGTTGATATATGGATAATATAAAACTGAATGTTATAAACGACACACCAGTAGTTTGTGGACATAGGTATATATAAAAACTCAGTATCACTAAGGTCTTTCTATGGTGATTCTTGTGTGTGGTGCCCATTTCTCTCCACAGAGAGATAAAGTTGGCAATGTCCAAGCAAGACCTGATGTTATTTTACTCGTACAGTCTCATAACCTCTATCTACGACGGTGTGTGCAAAAGATAGAAAAGATAAAGAGCAGGTACTTGTACAACAGAAAATAAACAATACAAATTACTAGACAATGTAAATATCCCCGCAGCGTTAAGCAAAATCTTTCATTGAATCAATAAACTGAGACACACGCTTGTTCAGTTCACATTTTTTGTTGTGAGAACACACATGGAAGTGAAGGTTTTCTTGTAGTAAATAAATGTGACACAAACTTCAGGTATTTGGTTATTACATAAACAAAGACCTGGCACTTTAAAAAAAGCACACTTATATTATAATATATACAAATATTATTTGTATTCAGACTCGAATGTATTTTTTTTCTGCTCGTTTTTCTCCATAATTAAAAGCAGAAAAACTTTAAGAACAAGATTTAACGAAATGAATATAGTCTGTTAAATTATTCTTCCAAAATCTTGGTGCGGAAATTCAAATACCTTAGAGCAGTAATAACTTCAGATGGGAAATGCAGAACAGAAATTAGGAACATAGTAGGCAAAGCAAAGACTGCATTTCAGAGAATGAGAAACATCCAACACATCCTTATCAATGAATGTTAGAAAACGAGTCCTAAAATGATATGGTTAACCAATCAAGTTATTTGGAAGCGAATCATGGAAAATAGGCAGGTCTGCACAAAAATCACTGGAAGCAGCAGAAATGTGGTTTATTAGAAGAATGTTGTGAATCCCCTGGACAGCAAAAATAACTAATGAAGAATGTATAGGAAGAGCTGGAGAGACAAAAAAAACCTTGTCAAAAAGATAAGAGAGAGAGACAATGTACTTTCATAGTACATGCAATGAGAAGAGGGGGCAGTGAAAATATTATAACAACAGGAAAAATAGAAGGAAGAAGATCAAGAGGAAGACCAAGAGAAATGATAGTGGACAGTCTGACGGGATGGTGTGAGAGGAGATCACCAACTGAGCTGATGGCATGCATGAAGGATCGGGTAATCTGGAGAAGCATAGTAGACAACGCCAGTCGGCCCGGCAACTGTTGATGATGATGATGATCTTGAAATTAACAATAACAATTTCAGTTCGTTTTTGTTTCCATGGTGTAGATCTCATCCTCTCTGCTTTAGTCAGATTTCTTGGTATCTTTGTGTGACATAAACGAAATTTTGTGGGTATATGTATATATAAAACTTAGTATTATTAAGTGACACACCAATAGTTTGTTGATATATGGATAATATAAAACTGAATGTTATAAACGACACACCAGTAGTTTGTGGACATAGGTATATATAAAAACTCAGTATCACTAAGGTCTTTCTATGGTGATTCTTGTGTGTGGTGCCCATTTCTCTCCACAGAGAGATAAAGTTGGCAATGTCCAAGCAAGACCTGATGTTATTTTACTCGTACAGTCTCATAACCTCTATCTACGACGGTGTGTGCAAAAGATAGAAAAGATAAAGAGCAGGTACTTGTACAACAGAAAATAAACAATACAAATTACTAGACAATGTAAATATCCCCGCAGCGTTAAGCAAAATCTTTCATTGAATCAATAAACTGAGACACACGCTTGTTCAGTTCACATTTTTTGTTGTGAGAACACACATGGAAGTGAAGGTTTTCTTGTAGTAAATAAATGTGACACAAACTTCAGGTATTTGGTTATTACATAAACAAAGACCTGGCACTTTAAAAAAAGCACACTTATATTATAATATATACAAATATTATTTGTATGATTCGTTGTCTTCTTCTTATCGTCATTGTCCTACTACTACTACTCATTCTCTCCCTCCTATACTACTACTACTATCCGCCCTCATTCTCTCCCTCCTATACTACTACTACTATCCGCCCTCATTCTCTCCCTCCTATACTACTACTACTACTACTACTACTATCCGCCCTCATTCTCTCCCTCCTATACTACTACTACTACTACTACTACTACTACTACTACTACTACTACTACTACTACTACTACTACTACTACTACTACTACTACTACTACTATCCGCCCTCATTCTCTCCCTCCTATACTACTACTACTACTACTACTACTACCGCCCTCATTCTCTCCCTCCTATACTACTACTACTACTACTACTACTATCCGCCCTCATTCTCCCCCTCCTATACTACTACTACTACTACTACTACTATCCGCCCTCATTCTCTCCCTCCTATACTACTACTACTACTACTACTACTACTACTACTACTACTATCCGCCCTCATTCTCTCCCTCCTATACTACAACTACTACTACTACTACTACTACTACTACTACTACTACTACGACTAATACTCCTCGCTCTCATCCTGCTACTATTACTACTACTACTATTCGCACTCATCGTCCTCATCCTCCTCCTCCTACTACTACTACCACTACTAATACTACTCCTACTCCTCGACTTCCTGCTACTACTTCTACTACTCTATCTCCTTCTCCTTTTTTTCTTCTTCTTCTTCATCCTGTCGTCGTCCTCCTCCTCCTACTACACTACTACTACTCGCCCTCCTTTTATTACTACTACTACTATTATTACACATCGTCCTCCCGCTTCTTCTTCTTCTTGTGGTCATCGTCCTCAACCTCCTACTACTTCTTCATCTTCCATAATTACCTAGTTGTTACTCTTCCTTTTTATCACATCCGAGAGATCAAACTTTAAATATCGAGAGTTTAAGTCCCTGACTGTTTGCATAACTTTAGCTCCACTTTCCAGGGAAAGTTTATAGACTTTTCCTTCATCACTAACTCCAGATGTGTCTTGACCAGTCATGAGAGTAGTTTCTTGGTTGTCCTCTGACTGTGGCTGGACATCGATAAGTCCAGGTGTAGGCTGTTTGACCGGGTGGTCAGTTTCTGTGTTACTTGGTTCGTTGTTTTCATCAGAACTCTTTTCACAGAAGAGTAAGAATGGACAACACCTGTAAGTATAAAACATATATGTACAAGTATGTAAAGACAGGCACATAAAGGCGCAGAACTGTGCCACATTTGACATATATCCACTTCAACAAGGAAAAAAGGGTTTTACATCAGCATTAAGTTAGAACGTTCAGTTATACTGTATATATAATAATTATGTATCCTGAATGTATAACTCTGTTTTATATTTAATAATCATGTATCATGTGTGCAGAATTTTATTTTCTATATAATAAGCCTGTATCCTGAGTGTATAATACTACTTTCTATTTAATAAGCCTTTATCGTAAATGTATAATTCTATTTTATATATAATAATCATGTATCATGTGTGCAGAATTTTATTTTCTATATAATAAGCCTGTATCCTGAGTGTATAATACTACTTTCTATTTAATAAGCCTTTATCGTAAATGTATAATTCTATTTTATATATAATAATCATGTATCTTGTATGAAGAATTTTATTTTATCTACAATAAACCAATATCCTGAGTGTATAATTCTGTTTTCTATTTAATAAACCTATATGGTAAATGTATAACTCTCTTTTATATATAATAATCATGTATTCTGTATGCAGAATTCTATTTTATCTATAATAAGCCTATATCGTGAAAGTATAATTCTGTTTTCTATTTAATAAGCCTGTATCCTGACGTATGATTCTGTTTTATATATAATACGCCTGAATCATGAACGCATTATTCATTTCTATATATAATATGCCTGTATTATGAACGTATAATTATGTTTTCTACTGCAGGGAAGAGATAAGAACATAGTAAACCTAAGTGATTGGCAACCCTAGGCTAAGAAATAATGGGTCAAAGACAGGCTAGTACCTGAAGTGCGCAATTCTGGGAAAGGTCTGTCTCTGGCCAGGTATATAAAGAAAACATGATATAATTTAATTGGTCGGGATTTGTAAGCTGAGCACGTGGGAGGCCAGTGAATCGGAGGAGTCATGTGATTGTTCAAGCCCGAATGAGAATGTTTATTCGTCGAAACGACAAGTAATATGTGTTAGGTTAGTATGGGTTGTTATTATGTGATCTGAATGAATGCAAGGTGTGCTGCTGGCTCCCTCGATCAATCCCGATCCACTTAGGTAAATATTTTGTTAGTGATTGTGTTATTAACGTAATCAATAATTATAACTCAGTTAAGGTATACTTGCTCTATGTAGAAATTTGATGTTTTTATTGGTAACGTGGAAGTGATGCTTATTATGTGCACTTAATTTTATATTACTGATTTTTATGCATATGCATGTGAATACATTCTGGCAACTTAGTTACGTTTGTTGCAATCTGAACCGAACCTATGTTTTAGGAAATTGTTTTAGTGATTTTTGTTAATAACAATATAAGCTGATAAATAACTACATTATACACGATGATCCATTGCTTTGATATTGCTAACTGTGGAAACTAATGATTAACAACAATATAAGTTTATTATTATTTGAAGAAGTAGTATTGATTGTGTTTGTTTTCCTTTCATTGATGTGATGTGTGAATGTATTAGTCCGTGTTATTGTAAATCTTCATATACCTATAAAGATAAGATACCAACAATATAAAAATACAATATAACATCTTATAAATTACATACACATCCCTACCACATAAAAATCTTTTTTCTTCCTACATTTTTTACTACTTCTGATTTACTACAGATTTATGGTTTATGGTCTGGATTATCATCATTGCACTCCGGACATGTCGAAAAGTTCTGATCCTCCTCGCAACATCAGTGTCCTGCGACTGATAGTGCACGTCCTGTGTTGGTTGACAAGTCCTTCTTGAGTCTAGTATGTCTCTCGTGTTTGTCCGTGCCAGTCTATACTCCCAGCTCTCTCACTCTAAGCAACGACGTGGATTTGCTGCTCTCTAAGTCCTCCACTCTTCATATCTCTCTGAATGCGTTAACAATATCAGCTCGACCCAATGGGTGTCCGTCTGTGATGATGACACAAACAGCCAACCTATCAGTTCTCTCATTTCCCTGGATGCCAGCACGCCCAAGGACATCTATGAGGGTGAAGACTTTGTGGAAGTTGATTTCTGCCATGACTCAAGCCACTGCCGGCGTACAGAACCTGCCTCAACCTTCCCGATCATACTCACTGAACCACTTAGTATGCAGACCACAGAATAGTCCTGTGACTCCAGTCAGACAAATAATTTCCTCACTGCTATCATCACCTTCATCGTCTTGCTGCTTGTGGGCATAGCGAAGGCACCGCCGACTTCCTGGATTGTTCTGCCCTCTGAGTATGCTGTGAATGTCCATGCTCTCCTTTGATGTCGTACAAGGGACCCATCTGTGTAAATAACATCTTCCTCACTACAGACAAGGGACCCATCTGTGTAAATAACATCTGCCTCACTACAGACAAGGGACCCATCTGTGTAAATAACATCTGCCTCACTACAGACAAGGGACCCATCTGTGTAAATAACATCTGCCTCACTACAGACAAGGGACCCATCTGTGTAAATAACATCTGCCTCACTACAGACAAGGGACCCATCTGTGTAAATAACATCTGCCTCACTACAGACAAGGGACCCATCTGTGTAAATAACATCTGCCTCACTACAGACAAGGGACCCATCTGTGTAAATAACATCTGCCTCACTACAGACTTCACTGACGAGGCCGTTGATCTCTGTATTCAGAGAAAGTGGATCCTGCTCCCTGTTCATCTTGTCACATCTGACAGAGAAAGTGGATTCTGCTCCCCGCTCATCTTGTCACACCTGACAGAGAAAGTGGATTCTGCTCCCTGCTCATCTTGTCACACCTGACAGAGAAAGTGGATTCCGCTCCCTGTTCATCTTGTCAAACCTGACAGAGAAAGTGGATTCCGCTCCCTGTTCATCTTGTCACATCTGACAGAGAAAGTGGATTCTGCTCCCTGCTCATCTTGTCACACCTGACAAAGCAAGAGAAGCTGCCACTGAACGCTGGAGGCAGAGGCTCCTCGCCTGGGTTGGTGTTGTTGGGTTCATAGACCTGCTTGATAACATCTTCTGCACTACCCATCCATGATTTGTCCGTCTTTAGCCTGTCACCTTATTCTTTGAGGAGCGCAACAGCTTTACTGCCACAGTTTTGCATATATTGACTACAGTGATACTCGGCTGTGAACGAGAAATCAGAACACGTGACACCTACCATCAAATAAGAAATAACAACGTATGACAGCATAACAAAGTACATGCACAGAAAGAACACTGCAACTAATAAATGGCATTTGTCGTACAATTAATACCTTTTTGTGTTAACGCTGATCAAAATCTTGTTAAAATTGATGAAGTAAAAACATATGTTTCTGTTGTAGAATTATTATGTGTATTTTGATGTCTTTGGTTCCCAGTGTTAACTTTCATCTATTGTGAGAAAACATTTGTCTATAATAACAAACTAAATACTAGAATACTCAGTCTGAGTCACAATGCAGAAATAGTGGTACTCAGGTGAATCACATTTATTTCACAATGAGTAAAAAGTAAAATACAAGGAAAGCACATACGATTAATAATATGTTAAACACAGATAATCTGACTGACACCAGTTAACAAAAATAAAGCAAAAACACGTCCTACTTTGCCAAGTAATTCTGTCTTTTTGTGTGACATTTCCATGATGTCACTACTTCTTGAAGTCTTTGTTTCGATATCTCCAGCTTTTTAATTTTTGTTCTACCGGAATAAAATTTAATGAAGAATATTTTGATTCACAATATGCCAGTAAAATAAATGTCACAAAATCCTGTCTGATTTATAATTATACAAACATATAAGAATAAAAGTAAACACATAACCACAATAATAAATGATCACATGTTCCTATAACCTACAGCCAAGTACGAATATCCGTGTGTGTCGGTCGAGGGTTCGAATCCCCAGTTGAACGGGATTTTTTTTTCCGACCAATACGGCCCTGAGGTCGACCCAGCCTCGTAAAATGGGTACCAGAGAAAATCTGGGAAGTAAAGGCAGCGAGGAAAGGAACTGGTCACCCTACCTCATACGCTGATGACCCAACATAATGATGTCTCTAACGCTTCACCCCCTATGGCATTTGAAATGCTATGGGACTATCTTTACTTTTTATTAGAGGATATTTCCTTTCCTAAATTTCTTCCGTTACTTTCTAGTCTGCCAGACCGTGGCTAGATAATGTCAGAAAAAATATACCCGAAAGAATCAAGTGTGGACTAAACTGTTGCACATAAAACGTTCGAATGAATAAATACTCGTAGTTATGAAGTTCATGAACCAAATTTTGACATTCAATTCACAAAACTAAGCGGGCAAATTAAATGTAGAAGATAGTTCGTTTTCAAACCCAACTTAATTCTGTGCTGGCATGAAAGTTCATGTAGTAAAAATATGTGTTGCTGATTTACTCAAGTGGATGCTATATTGCACAACTTTAAGGTATCTTTTGTGGGTGATGACATTCAATATTCTTTACACAACTTATGTAATGTCACACATGGATGCCTGCATCTATATAAAAACTGTTTTAACATACGATTCACATATTTACAGACTTTACTGAAGTAAAATCATTCACAAAAATGAACCTCAGACACTGACTTATAATCTTTGAGAACTGAAAAACTTTCTGCTTTAAAAATACACTTTTGCAAATAAACCACAAATGCTTTATTTAAAATCTTTAACCGACTTCATTTTTCTAAAGTGGAACAAATAATAGCTAGGAAAACAGATTCATTAAAAAAAATATTCCCCCTGAACCAAGGTCGTCCACGAAGTAGTTAGAGTGGTCTTGGGTTGTACCAGGGATACTCCGGTGCTGGCCATAAGCTTTCTGCTTGATATGAGTGTGAGATCTAACCGCAGGTAAGCTCAGGTAAAGGCACATATCAGGGTTGTGGCATGAAGGGTCATACTCTCCATAAGGAGTTGGAGTTGATAAAGGGAAGATGCATCAAACGAGGCAGATTCTGGATGGCTGAGGCAGAGGATACATTAAAGTCAATTTGCTGTCTAGAAGAAGTAGCTAAAGGTGATAACTGATTAGAGGTAGAGGACCGACCTCAGCTAACAAAGGTTACTATACAGAAGGGCCGTGAATGTCGAGACTGTGTACAAGGAGCAGGTGAACTGATCCAGCATCAGTGTGGCTCTTACCACACTGTATTACACAAAGATGGCTCAGTGACTAGGAACAGTAGAAGTGGTTGGGGTTTGTTGCTTACCGAAATGTTAGAGTAGTGTCACATGGTTCAGGAGACCTTGAAGTCCCCACCTGAAGCAGGAGAATGGAGGCCGTGTCGGCGGCGATGGATTGGTTAGTTCATCACTCGTGATGTGGTTAATTGTGTCATTGGTTAGTTCATCACTCGTGATGTCGTTAATCGTGTAACTTGTTACTTCATCACTCGTGATGTGGTTAATCGTGTCACTGGTTAGTTCATCACTCGTGATGTGGTTAATCGTGTCATTGTGACGGAGTCACGGAATCTGCTTAGTAAGATTGAGAAGAATTTCCTTCGAAAAGAATGAGTTCATCTGTTAAGCCAATCAACTGTGACACGCCTAACGTGGCTTTACTGTCCAGGACATACATGAGTACACGTAATGAAGTGGCAGATAGACTTGATGAACAGGTAACAATAAATGACAGACTGCAGCGGACAATGGGGACATTGCTAAGGCTGTAATGGAAAGACTGCGGGAGAATACAGTGTGGGAATGGAAGAACAATGTAGATTGAAGAGATTGTTGGAGCTAGGATAAATTAAAGATGCTGGCAGGAAATCTGAACTGTGTGACAGAAAACTCATCGTAAACAACCAACATTTTACAGGAACTATCAGCAAACAAACTCTTGGATGGATGCTGCGGCATGCGGTGGGGCATATATGGGCTTGTCCAGAATACAGTGAAGCCGGAGTCTGAACTTTGAGTAATTGGGCCACTGTGGCTCTGTTATGAATGACATTATTATTGGTTATGTGACAGAATAAGACAGAATATTAAAGACTCATGTGAATGAAGCAAAATCAAACAGAGAAACTAACGTGATATTTTGACTTATTTATCTGAAAGTAAAGGACTAAAGTCTTTTCTAAGTTTATAACTGGCGTCAGGAGTCAGTGACTTCATAACATTTTATTTGTGACTTTCGGATGTGATAAATTCTGTGATTTCACCGAAAGCATTTGATAAATAAAAAGGCACTAAAATCATGTCAACGTATGATTAATTTATTATATGTAGAAATATGTGACCTATTTAATATGAATGACATGTACAGGTGACACAGTCAGTGACTTCATTATGTGGTAGGTTGTCATTGACTTATATCACTATTTATAAAACTCATAACATACTGTATTATATAGAAATCTCGTGCTTAGTCTACAAACATGTCTTCGTCCTAGATATAGAACATATTAATAAAATCTACAGACCTGGGCACCAGAGAATATCTCAAATAAATAACTGTGTGCTTTAACTTTTAACACGACAGCTTCCAGTCTTAGAGAAAAACTATTTTTCTTACCAGTTTTCTTAGACGCAGACTAGCAAAGTCCTAATCTTATAAATGCAACAAACACTGAAGAGTGCATGACAAAAAATTGCAATTAAACTTAATCTGCCTTATCTGAAATAATGTGACAGCGTATGAATCATATAAAGAATATATTTCACAGTGTAATACACATAATATAGAAACAAATACAAGATGGTCTTTAAAAGTGAGGAAAATAGTATTAGAGTACAATAAAGAGTCAATATTTCTGCATTGTAATGAAACTTGGGCTAGTAAAAAAACATAATATCTGAAGCAACAGAGATGAGAGAGATGTAGCAAGTGCCCTGGGCATCTTGAGGAAGGAAGGAAAAGGTTAGAGCACTCGATTCAGTTACCCATATTATACGAGATGTTGAGGGGGATGCCTGATACGAAGATTACATGAAAACTTTGAATCTATGTTCTTTCTTTTAATTTATATTCATATTTGGTCGAGGACTTTACACTCACAAATGTATTACTCAACCACACACTCAGACAAGTTTCTGAGCAACGAAAAATTGTTAAAATTATAATAAAGAATCGCTTTGACGTCAGCTGTTTAAATGCCAGCGTTTAGAAATCCTGTAAATATAAATACATATAAATAAAGAACGACACACAAACACAGACATAAAAATGTGCAACAATTAACAAGTATTAACATCAAATGAAAATGCTATTTCAAAATATACTCATAAATCTAATTTGCTTTCAAAGTGATAAGCTTGTAATTATGATGACAGGAAAAAAAATATATAATTTCAGATTACTTTCTTTATTAATTTTCTTTATCTTCTCTGTCTTTACTGTCTTTATCTTCTCTGTCTTTATTGTCTTTATCTTCTATGCCTTTATTGTCTTTATCTTCTCTGTCTTTATTGTCTTTATCTCCTCTGCCTTTATTGTCTTTATCTTCTCTGTCTTTATTGTCTTTATCTTTCCTGTCTTTATTGTCTTTATCTTCTCTGTCTTTATTGTCTTTATCTTTTCTGTCTTTATTGTCTTTATCTTCTCTGTCTTTATTGTCTTTATCTTTTCTGTCTTTATTGTCTTTATCTTCTCTGTCTTTATTGTCTTTATCTTCTCTGTCTTTATTATCTTTATCTTCTCTGTCTTTATTATCTTTATCTGATAAATTGTCTTACTCAAACATGAACGTTCATTTCTTGTTCGCTGTTGAAGAAAAACAAAACAGCTGAGAAACACATGAACGTCCTTGAACATAAATGCTACAGAAGAGTTTTTTCTGCTGCCCTGGACACAAGAAAGAACACATATATCCATACTACAAGAACTTAATAATGAAGAAAAGCAGCTAGTAAAGAAGAATATACAGAGACAATATAAATATTTTTCGACACAATAAACGTCATGAGAATTTAGAGAAGAGAGTCTTGGAAGGGTACATAACGGAAAAAAAAGAGAGGAAGACCAAGTCGAAGATGGCTGCAAGACATTGTTGATAATCTGCGGATGGATGCATCAGCAACAAGGACTCTTGCCTACAACCGAGAGGCCTACAGGAGTGTTGTTTGGGAGGCAAAGTTCAACAAGGGACTTGCAAATGACTGACTGACTGCTAATGAAAGGTAGCTGTTCTACTCTTTTCACCTTTAAATTACTTTTCTTAAAGTGCCACGAGTTAAAAAAAAGGCAAACAAAGAAAAGAAAGCCAGATCCTGATGGGATGTAGCTTTTTAATAATTAACACGTTAATTGACAAGACAGAGAGTTCATGAATTAGACAGGACAAGACTTTCATATTATAACAGTATAAATGAGAATTTACTGTTACGATTGTTGGATTCTCATAAAAGGGATATAATCCTGGGTATTTTAATATTCTGACCATTTGATTAAACCCCTTGATATTTTTGTTGTACAAGAGTTCAGTTGAAAGGTCAGGGTAGAGACACTAAATTCCACGAGATTTTAATGAACTTATCCTTGACATGTTAGTAACAGAAAAGTTATTTTCGGAATGTCCAGTGGGTGGGTGGGTTGGTAAGTGGGTAAAATGGAGGTAGATATGTTAGATATATTAGACAGATTAGATAAATAGATTAGATACGATGAATTATGATTATTATATTAGAATGAGTTTGTAATAAGTCTCGGTTGTAAATGTGTTAGGATCATAGTTAGACATGATTAGTTGAGAATGTGATTTGTCCTAGCATATAGTGCACTGTGTTAGTGATTTTTGTCATGTAGCTGTCTTATGTATAAATGCTCCTTTTGGAGACATTATGAGATTATTTCTCATTTATGATTTCAGTAAAGAGTCAGGTAGTTGTCATAATGTCAAACATTTCTTTTCCTGTCATAACCTTGCTGAACTAAATAATGTGGAATTAGTTCATTTTTGTGTACTCTTATGTTGTACTAAATTTTTTGTATGCTTGTTACTTTATGACTTTCCATGATTGCTGCTTGGATCACTACTAACTAATAATGGAGATACAATGCGGGAAATTAAAAGGAGGACATCTATTGCTCTTCAGAAAGTAAAACAAATAAAGAATCTGTGGAGAGGAGCAGACAGAACCACAAAAATAAGATTTTTAAGGGCATGCATCTTTCCCATCGCAACATATGCCTGTGAGACCTGGACACTTAACAAAACAGCTGAGAAACACATAAATGCCTTTGAATGTAAATGCTATAGAAGAGTTCTCCAAATATCGTGGACACAAAAAAGAACAAATATATCTATACTACAAGAGCTTAATATTGAAGAAGGCTGGCTAGTAAAGAGGATTAAAGAGAGAAAACTTAAATATTTTGGCCACATTAAACGTCATGATAATTTAGAGAAGACCGTATTGGAAGGATACATAATGGGAAAAAGAAAAAGAGGAAGACCGAAACGAAGATGGCTGCAAGACATCGTTGATGATCTGGAAATGGATGCAGCAGCAGCAGGCCATCTTGCTCACAACCGAGAGGCCTACAGGAGTGCTGTTTGGGAGGCAAAGTTCCGCAAGGGACATGCAAAGGAATGAATGAATGAATGTTACTTTATGTTGTGTGAAAGTAGGGTTTTCTCCCTTACCATTTGGCAAACTAGTTCTTGGCGGAAAGTGGATTAGCCAGAAACTTTGTATAAATTTATCAAGTGCCTCTCACTCTCACCTACCATCACTCATTTTTTCTCCACTAATAAAGTGTGAGTTTATGTTATTCACACTGCACTTATTCTTCACAATGTTCACTGTATGTTGTCTTTGTTAGTATTTCTGTAGCAGAAGTTTCATGACAGAAATACAATATTTATAAGTATTGTCGTGTCTGTAACTAGCAGTCACAGAATAATAGACAGATGCATGATACATGTATAGGTAGCGCATGTCTATAACATAACCTATCTATTACAGACTTTACGTACTACAGAAGTTCTCATACTCTGATGTACTTCACATACATTTTTATGTGTAGGTTCTTTTATAAAGTAAGTCATACATTCGCTTACTATTCTATATAAATGTATTCAATCATTATTGTCTGAGTATTACCTTTGAGTACGCTCTCTGTGTTGACGTTTGGTTTGATAGCGTCTCACTACGATAAAGATAAGAGACACTATAGCTAGTGATGGTAAAATTATAGCAAGAGACAGTCCGATCTGCCGGAGATGTTCATCCCTGTACGTGCTTTCAGTCACATTGTAACAAGATTCTGGAACACGTACACCCTGGACATCTGAACAGTCCTTACAGAAAGTCATGGTATGATTCCTTTCTTTCATGTAGGTTCCTTTCTCACAAGGTAGGCACATGGTCAATTTGTTACTTTGGTTGGTATAGAGGTATTGATCTTCTCCACAGAATGTCTTCTCTAGACTCACCAGATTGATATCTGTTATGACAGATACAAGTAACATGAAACTGTTACGATACAATATTCAGAAAATAAACATCTAATATTGTGAATTAATAATTATTAGAACAATATTGCGAGTTATGTTTCCTAATTTTAGAAATAAATAGAGAAAAGTAATGTTCTCACCTGCTAAAGTGTTTAAACTGTTCTGTTTGTAGTCACGTGGTCTACACTCAGTTACAGAACCTACATTCACAATTTCCATGCCTGGGTCATCACAACAGACTGTATTGTGATACATATCACATTCTCGTATCTGCTGTTTACACTTCTGACATGGTAAACATTTGACTCTGGCCACAGAAAACTCTCCTGAAGAATCTATGAAGTATCCCTGTCTACATCCAACCACTGTCTGATGGGTGACGTTGCAGATCTCAACAACCACCTGATCTGGTCCAAGATCTGAGTCTTCTAGACATAGTCTACAGGCCGTGTTGTCATGTATATCTTCTGTCATAAATGTACCTGGAGGACATTGACTACACTCTCGCGTGTTTAGATTTAGAAAATATCCAGGGCCACACAAAACTGGACGCTCCTGACAGACATAAACCCCGTCCTTGTTTTTGACAGCGTCATAGTTCGGTGCCCCACAACAGACCGTGTCATAGTAACCCTGACATGCTAGAGTTGGGTGCTCACACTTAAAACACTTCTCACACCTGTCATGCTCACGCACGTTCCTGAGTCTTCTTCTATAGTACCCAGGTGTACACATGATCTCAGCATCGTGAGTTCTGGTACATTCTGTGACGAGAATCTCCAAGTCCTGGTCCCGTATCTGTGTACAGTTGTAGCAGTTTCTGTGAGTGTGCCACGAGTCTGGCATGAAGTTGACACCATCAGTACAAGGTAGGCAGAAATCTAGGTCATTTCTTGCTGTGACCAGGTATGTACCTGGATGACACACGTGACGTGGATAAGGCAAGGATTGAGAACCACTGAATGTAGCCAGAAAACATAGTAGACATACCCTGCTGTGTCTGACGCTCAGGTGATATATTCCTGATGTGGCTATAAGAAGGATCTAAAAAAAAATTAAAAAGTAGGTGTATTTTATTTATTGCTATCACGATAGGAGCAAGAACATTTCTCAAAATTCTACAAAAAAATCTTGTTCATGATAACATGTAAATTATTATCAAATTTAAATTAAAATAATAATTTCTAATGGATTCATCATCAAATCGGTTAATTTTAAAATTACTGTCGGAGAAATATTTCTTTATTTCTTGTCACTATTATGATTTATATTGTTTCGATGCTTAAATTATCTTTGATGTTTGCTCAGGTTATTCGTATTTTATTTTCCCTCCAGAGCTTCTCTTTTTTCCATCAAGTTTTCAAGTTATAGCTCTTCTGTTAATTTAATGTCCTCGTCTAACAAACATACATTTGTATTGTGTAAAAATGCAACGGATTCTTTTAACTACAATGTCTCGATCGCTCTTATGTTGTTCCAATGTGAATGTTCATTTGTGAAATGATTTAAGAAATATATTAGTTTATTAGTTTAATGCGGTTTGTTTAGGAGGACCGTAGACATGTATGTTACAAATGTTGTATCGAATATTGAAATCAAGGACATTCACTTACCATCACTGCTAGATGGTGGAAATGGCTGGGATGTGATAGCGGACCTACCAGGAAGAAGAGAATACCCGACTGCCATCAAGAACACAGGAATGCCACCAGGACATTGTAGTGTACTCCATAGAAAAACAGGAATTAACAATAGTCGAGCTTACGGTTCCGTACGAAACAAGAATAGAGGAGTAACATCTATTCAAATGTGAGAAGTTCAATGACCTGGTCAAGCAACTGAGGCAGGGGGCAGGAATCAGGGCAAAAGTGATAGCTTTAGAAGTAGGAGCAAGGGGATTCGTAGCAACATCAGCATATGACCTATGTAAGTAACTGGGCATAAAGGGACAAGCAAGAGCAAGGCCATTGGAAAGCCTTTCAGAAACAGCAGAAAAGGCCTCATGCTGGCTGTGGAGTATGCGAAATAAGCATAAATAATTTCGTTTATCACAACCAATACCAGTCCTCCGTAGCTAAATCGCTAAAGACGCACTTCAAAAAGTGCAGTGCCAACTGGAAGATCACGGGTTCAACCCCAGGACAAAAACAAAAAAACGCAACAACTCACAAGACCTCTAGGATTTTAATGGGGCCGAAACACTTCTGGGGGAAGGGGATACTTCTTCTGATGATCTGAAGATTTGCGTTGTTGTTCTCTATAGTAGAGTTTCCTGAATGGATATTGTTTTTAGTCATATAGTTAACATTATGACTAAAATAAACTAGCAAAGTCCCTTGTAAGTAATAGACTTACCACTTATATTTCCATCTGAACAACACACACAAGAAAACAATCACTTTGCAGTCACTTCAACTTGTTTTAGTCAGAATGTTAACCGTCAGCTATATCGACTGCTTTGTCTAAATACATGGTAATAAAATTCTCTCAATACTTCATAGGCATCAAAGAAAAAAAAACATGTAAGATAATATTTACATCTTGTTTAAAAAATGCCAATAAAACATGAATTTATTTTTGTCCTTTTGATGATACCTATCCTGTATCTTCCCATACACACTCAAGAAAAAGAAAAAAACATACCTTCTTTCAAATGACAAAAACATAATGTCATAAAATTTGAGGCTCAACCTCAAAACAAATCACCTCATTGACCTTGTGATGAATTTACATTGGTAACCTCCCGTTCCATGATTTCTGTTGTGGTCACTACTAACTAATAATGGAGATACAATGAGGGAAATTAAAAAGATTACATCTATCACTCTTCAAAAAGTAAAACAACTAAAGAATCTGTGGAGAAGAGAAGACAGAAACAGAAAAATAAGATTTTTAAGGGCATGCATCTTTCCCATCCCAACATATGCCTGTGAGACCTGGACACTTAACAAAACAGCTAAGAAACACATAAATGCCTTTGAATGTAAATGCTACAGAAGAGTTCTTCAAATATCGTGGACACAAAAAAAAAAAAAAAAAAATATCTATACTACTAGAACTTAATACTGAACAAGGCTGGCTAGTAAAGAGGATTAAAGACAGAAAACTTAAACATTTTGGACACATTAAACGTCATGATAATCTAGAGAAGACCGTCTTGGAAGTATGCATTCTGGGAAAAAGAAAGAGAGGACGACCAAAACGAAGATGGCTGCAAGACATCGTTGACGATCTACAAATGGATGCAGCTGCGGCAGGCCATCTTGCTCACAACCGAGAGGTCTATAGGAATGATGTCTGGGAAACAAAGTTCCGCAAGGGACATGCAAAATAATGAATGAATGACCTCTCGATTCTCATCTTCAGTGGCAACAATATGATATATCACACACATTCCCTGACACATACTCAGTGTGAAAAATGTGATTTACTGGCTCCTTGAAAACCATAATACTCCCACCATACTCTCAAACGAAATTCTTACACTGACATCAATTATTCTACAGCCCTCAGTACCTATCTATCCATGATAAATCGGGGTTCTCCATCCCTCTATGTCAATCTTGCTAGTGCTGAGGATGCCCTCATATTGTTACTCCCATTGTTACACTAACCAATATGGCAAAACCCAAGTATGCCACACTAATGTATCTATTTTACGCCAGTGTATTTCTCAATATCTCAAAAATAGGACCCCTTGGTATAAGAATATTGTCTAGTGCCAGTATTGGGTGACTGTGTCTAGTGGCAGTACTGGGTGTCTGGGTTTAATGGCAGTAGTGGGTGTCTGGTGTATAGAGGTAGTAATGGGTGTTTGTGTTTAGTGGCAGTACTGAGTATCTGTGTCTAGTGGAAGTACTAGGTGCCTGTGTCTAGTGGCAGTACTGGATGTCCGTGTCTAGTGGCAGTACTGGGTGTCTATGTCTAGTGGCAGTACTGAGTATCTGTGTCTAGTGGCAGTACTGAATATCTGTGTCTAGTGGCAGTACTGGATAGCTATCTCTAGTTGCAGTACTGAATATCTGTGTCTAGTGGCAGTACTGAGTAGCTGTGTCTAGTGGCAGTAATAGGTGTCTGTGTCTAGTGGCAGTACTGAGTATCTGTGTCTAGTGGCAGTACTGAATATCTGTGTTTAGTGGTAGTACTGGGTAGCTGTGTCTAGTGTTAACACTGAATATCTGTGTCTAGTGGGAGTAATGAGTATCTGTGTCTAGTGGGAGTACTGAGTATCTGTGTCTAGTGGGAATTCTGAGTATCTGTATCTAGTGGCAGTACTGTTTGTCTGTGTCTATTGCCAGTATTCAGTATATGTGTCTAACGGCAGTACTGGGGTTTTGGTGCATAGAGGCAGTATTGAGGACATCTGTCTAGTGGCAGTATTGAGTATCTGTGTCTAGTGGCAGTACTGTTTGTCTGGGTCTAGTGGAAGTATTGGGTATCTGTGTCTAGTGACTGTATCGAGTATCTGTGTGTAGAGGCAGTACTGAATATCTGTTTCTAGTGGCAGTACTGGATATTCCTATCTAGTGGTGGTATTGAGAATTTGTGTCAAGTGTCAGTATTAAGTATCTCTGTCTAGTGGCAGTATTGAGTATCTGTGTCTAGTGACAGTATTGAGTATCTGTGTCTAGTGGCAGTAATGTATATCTGTATCTAGTGGCAGTAATGTGTATCTGTGTCTAGTTGCAGTATTGAGTATCTGTGTCTAGTGGCAGTATTGACTATCTGTGTCTAGTGGCAATATTGAGTATCTGTGTCTAGTGGCAGTAATGTGTATCTGTGTCTAGTTGCAGTATTGAGTATCTGTATCTAGTGGCAGTATTGACTATCTGTGTCTAGTTGCAGTATTGAGTATCTGTGTCTAGTGGCAGTATTGACTATCTGTGTCTAGTGGCAGTATTGAGTATCTGTGTGTCTCTCTCTCTCTCTCTGAACCTTAAGTGCCCAGGGTACATGGGGCTTCCGCAAGGGTTTTCCACAAATGCCTGTCCTTCGCCTTTTTTTCTGCTCTTGCCCAGGTGAGCCCTCTATTGCTCAACATCCTTTCTGTTGTTCTTCTCCATGTCTCTTTTGGTCTACCCTTACTTCTGCTCCCCTGTGGTGTCCATCTTAGTGCTATTTTTGGTAGTGAGTTGTCAGTCATTCGGAGCACATGTCCGTCAGCCGCGCAGAGCTGCGCCGACCTGCACAGCACGGGCGGTTGCTGTTGCGCAGGCCGACCGTTCTTTTGGCGAAAAAGCGCTCTCGAGTTCCGTGCGTGGGGAGACAGGCTTTCGCTCCCTTCCCGGACGGCGAGAGTTAAGGTGTTTCGATCCGCTGTTGGCGAGATCTTCAGCTGCCGTGCGTGGAGCGCTGCTCCTCCCGGCCAATGAGGAAATTTGCAAATGAGGTTGCCGCGCAGCATCACTGCGGAAAAGGTGGTAGAAAGGATAAAGCGAAGCAAACAGTCAAATCACGGCACCTCTGGTCTAGAGGTCGGCCCCGTCCTGAGTGCAGTCATATCGGGTGAAATGCACGAACCGGCGTGTCCCAGAGGTTAAGACACTGCTGGCGAGACTCTTCAAATGCCGTGCGTGGAGTGAAGCTCCTCCCGGTTAAGGAAGTAAATGCGGAAAAGAAATAAAGGTTGCGGTGCGGAGCCGATGGGAAAAGGTGGTGGAAAGTGAAGTTAACCGGTATGTCCAGTAGTATCGCTACGAGAGCTATACCACGGCACCTCTGCTCTAGAGGCCGCCCACGTCCGAAATACACCTACACTGGTGAAATATGCCTAAACAGGCACACACCAGGGGTGGAACTTGATGGCTAGACATGTCATGCCACCTCCGCTCTAGAGGTCGGTAACGCCTGATAAACACCCATACTGGTGAATTTTGCCTAAACTGGCTCATACCAGGGGTGAATCTTGAAGGCTATGCATGTCACAGTACCTCTGCCCTAGAGGTCGGTCCCGTCCCAAACACGCCCATACTGGGATAATGCCTAAACCGGCTCAACCCAAGGGTAGAAGTCACTAGTGGCGAGGATTCGTCCTCCTGGACAAAAGCTCCATCCTGGTCACAACTAGGAAGGGTAGCGGCCACGACCACAAAATGCTGAAGTCGGAGACACTGGACCAGGGAAGTCTAGATAGGCAACCACCTCTCACCCGGCGGGGATGTTTGCGTATCCTAATCACGCTGAGGTTTTCCGGTGAGAAAGTCCAACCCTGGACTGGATGGGCAACCACCTCTCACCCGGCGGTGATACACGGGTATCTCAAAACACGTCGAGGTTTTCCGGTGAGAAAGTCCAACTCTGGCCTGGGTGGGCTACCGCCTCTCACCCAGCGGGGATGCACTGATATCCTAAACACGTCGAGGTTTTCCGGTGAGAAAGTCCAACCCTAGACTAAACTGGTGCAACGAAAACCACGGTGTCACGCAATCCCGCTTCCGAGACCCACCAAGAATACAGGCTAAAGCACTGTGATACTCTGAACCCCTTGTGGTCCTCTCGTGGATCTCGTGTGGTCTATTTTGGACCACACAGGGGACCACGGAACCTAACGAGGACCACAGGCGTGAATTCAGTAGGTTCACAGTGCGGTTTTTGGTGGTAGAAGTGAACGAAGAAGAAGAAGAAGAGGAGCACATGTCCCAACCATTGCCAGCGTCTTTCCTCAATAATTGTTGTCAGTGGTTTCATCTCCATTTCTGCTAATAAGATGTTATTTCTTATAGTGTTTGGCCAAAATAGTTTTCTAATTCTTCGTAAACATTTAGTCTGGAAAGAATTGAACTTGTTTTCTATGGTTTTGGTGATTTTCCAGCATTCGCTTCCATAGAGTAGTACACTTAGAACATTACTCTTAAATATCCTGATTTTCATATTTATGCTTAGTTTTTTTGATTTCCATATATTCTGCAGCATTGCAAAAGCCTGGTTTGCTTTAGTAAGTCTGCTGTTGATGTCCTCTGTGCTGTCTCCATTTTCTACTACTCTGCTGCCAAGGTATACAAATTCGTTGACCTCCTCCACTAACTTGTTATCTACTCTGAGTACATTTCTGTTGTTCACATGTTGCTTCATTAACTTTGTTTTTCCTACGTTGATCTTTAGTCCTATGTTGTTTGCATTCTGAGTTAGCTTGTTTATTTTATCTTGCATATCTTTGTGACTGCTTGATAATAGACAAATGTCGTCCTCAAAGTCAAGGTCCTCCAGCACTGTGTGTAGTGACAGTACTGATTATCTGTGTGTAGTGACAGTATTGAGTATATGTGTCTAGAGGCAGTATTTAGTATGTGTGTCTAGTGGCAGTATTTATTATCTCTCTCTAGTGGCAGTATTGAGTATCTGTGTCTTTTGGCAGTATTTTGTATCTGTGTTTAGTGGCAATATTGAGTATCTGTGTCTAGTGGCAGTACTAAGTATCTATGTCTAGTGGCAGTATTGAGTGACAGTTTTGAGTGGCAGTCAGTGTCTAGTGGCAGTATTGAGTATATGTGTCTACTGGCAGTTTTAAGTATCTGTGTCTAATGGCAGTATTGAGTGACTTTGTCTAGTGGAAGTACTGAGTATCTGTGTCTAGTGGCAGTATTGCCTGACTGTGTCTAGTGGCAGTATTAAGTATCTGTGTCTAGTGACAGTATTAAGTATCTGTGTCTAGTGGCAGTATTAAGTATCTGTGTCTAGTGACAGTATTGTGTGACTGTGTCTAGTGCCAGAAAGGAGTATCTGTGTCTAGTCGGAGTTTCTGTGTCTAGTGGCATTACTGTTTTTCCGTGTATAGTGACAGTATTGAGCGACTGTGTCTAGTTACAGTACTAAGTATCTATGTCTAGTGGCTGTATTGATCGTCTGTGTCTAGTGGCAGTACTGAGTATATGTGTCTAGTGGCAGTATTGAGTAACTCTGTGTCAAGAGTAATATTGATTATCTGTGTCTAGTGGCTGTGTTTAGTATATGTGTCTAGTGACAAAATTGAATATATGTGTGTACTTACAGTACTGAGTATCTGTGTCTAGTTTCAGTATTGAATATATTTGTCTAGTGGCAGTATTGAGTGACATTATCTAGTGGCACAATTGAGTATTTGTGTCTACTGGCAGTATTAAGTATCTGTGTCTAGTGGCAGTATTGAGTGACTTTATCTAGTGGCAGTACTGAATATCTGTGTCTAGTGGCAGTACTGCGTGACTGTATCTAGTGGCAGTATTAGGTATATGTGTCTAGTGGCAGTATTGAGCGACTGTGTCTAGTTGTAGTACTGAGTATATGTGTCTAGTGGCTGTATTGAGTGTCTGTGTCTAGTGACAGTACTGAGTATCTGTGTCTAGTGGCAGTGTTGAGTGACTGTGTCTAGTGGCAGTATTGAGTGTCTGTGTTTAGTGGTAGTTTTTAGTATCTGTGTCAAGTGTAAGTATTGAGTATATGTGTCTAATGCTGTATTTAGTATCTGTATCTAGTGATATTATTGAGTATGTTTGTGTATAGAGAGTATTGAGTATATTTGTCTAGTGACAGTATTAAGTATGTGTCAAGTGATAGTATTGAGTATGTGTGTCAATTGGCAGTTCTAAGTATTTGTGTCTTTTGACATTATTGATTATCGGTGTTTAATTGCAGTACTGAGTATCTTTGTGTAGTGCATTAACGAGTATTTGTGTCTAGTGTCAGAATATTGTATCGGTGTCTAGTGGCAGTATTTAGTATCTGTATCTAGTGGCAGTATTGGCATCTTTGTCTAATTGCAGTACTGGGTGTCTGTGTTAAGTGGCAGTACTGGGTGTCTGTGTCTAGTAGCAGTATTAGGGGTACGTGTCTAGTGGCAGTATTGGATGTTTGTGTCTAATGGCAGTACTGATTATCTGTGTCTATTTACAGTACTGAGTATATGTGTGTATTGGCAGTACTTTGTGTCTGACTCTTGTGTCAGTACTTTGTGTCTGTGTCTAGTGGCAGTATTGGATGTCTGAGTCTTGTGTCAGTACTTCGCGTCTGTGTCTAGTGGTAATACATTGTGTCTGTGTCGAGTGGCAGTACTTTGTGTCTGCTTCTAGTGGCAATACTTTGTGTCTGTATCTAGTGGCAGGAATTTGTGTCTGCGTTTGGTAGCAGTATTGGGTCTTTGTGCTAGTGGCAGTATCGAGTATCTGTGTCTAGTGTTAGTACTGAGTATCTGTGTCTAGTTGCAATATTGAATGTCTGTGTCTAGTGACAGTATTGAGTATCTGTGTATAGTCGCAGTATTTAGTACATATGTCTAGTGACAGTAGTGAGTGACTCTGTCTAGTGACAGTATTGAGTATACGTTTCTAGTGGTAGTACTAAGTATCTGTGTCTGGTGGCAGTATTGAATGACAGTGTCTAGGAGCAGTATTGAGTATTTTTGTCTACTGGCAGTATGAGGTATCTGTGTCTATAGGCTGTCTTGAGTGACTGTGTCTAGTGGCAGTACTGAGTATCTGTGTCTAGTGGCTATATTGAGTGTCTGTGTCTAATGGCAGCACTTAGTATCTTGTCTAGTGGAAGTATTGAGTGTCTGTGTCTAGAGGCTTTATTCTGTATATGTGTCTAACGGCAGTACTGAGTATCGTGTCTAGTGCTAGTATTGAGATTCTGTGTCTAGTGGCAGTACTGAGTGTCTGTGTCTAGTGGCAGTACTGAGTAAATGCTTCTTAACTGCAGTATTGGGTGTCAGGTGTATAGAGCCATTTATGAGGACCTATGTCTAGTGGCAGTATTGAGTAGCTGTGTCTAGTGAAAGTATTGAGTATTTCGTCTAGTTGCAGAATTAAGTATATGTGTCTTGTTGCAGTATTGAGTATCTGTGTCTAATAACAGTATTGAAAATCTGTATCTAGTGACAGCATTTAGTATCTGTTTCTACTGGAAGTACTTAGAATATGTGTCTGGTGACATTATTGAGTATATTTTCTAGTGGCAGTACTTAGTATAGGTATCTTGTGACAGTATTGAGTATCTGTATCTAGTGGTAGTATTTAATATTTGTGTCTAGTGGCAGTATGAATGTATGTGTCTAGTGGCACTATATTGTATTTGTGTCTAGTAGCAGTATTGAGTATCTGTGTCTAGTTGCAGTATTATGTATCTGAGTCTAGTGGTATTATTGAGTATCTGTGTCTAGCAGCAGTTATGAGTATCTGTGTCTACTGGCAGTATTTAGTATCTGTGTCTAGTAGCAGTATTGAGTATCTGTGTCTAGTGTTAGTACTGGTTATATGTGTCTAGTCGCAGTATTAAGTATCGGTCTTTAGTGGCAGTTTTTAGTATCTGTGTCTAGTAGCAGTATTGAGTGTCTGTGTCTGGTGGCTTTTTTTAGTATCTGTGTCTAGTGGCAGTATTGAATGTCTGTGTCAAGTGGTTGATTTGATTATCTGTGTGTAGTGGCAGTATTGAGTATCTGTGGCTAGTGGCAGTATTGATTGTCTGTGTTTAGTGGCAGTTTTAGTATCTGTGTCTACTGTCAGTTTTTCGATTCTGTGTCTAGTGGCAGTATTGATGTCTGAGTCTACTGGCAGTTTTTAGTATCTCTGTCTACTGGCATTTTTTAGTATATGTGTCTAATGGCAATATTGAGTGTCTCTGTCTAGTAACAGTATTGAGTATATGTGTCAAGTGGCAGTACAGAGTCTAGGTGTCTAGTGGCATTATTGATTATCTGTGTTCAGTGGAAGTATTGAGTATCGGTGTGTATTAGCAGTAGTGAGTATCTGTGTGTACTGGTAGTATAGAGTATATGTGTCTAGTGGCAGTATTGAATATCTGTGTCTAGTGTCAATAGTGAATATCGATGTCTAGTGGCTTTATTGAGTATATGTGTCAAGTGCCAGTATTGAGTATCTATGTCTAATTGCAGAACTGAGTGTAAGTGTCTAATGGCAGTACTGGGTGTATGTGTCTAGTGGAAGTACTATGTGTATGTATTTAGTAGCAGTATCGAGTATTTATGTCTAGTGGCAGTACTGAGTGTCTGTGTTTAGTGGCAGTACTTTGTATCTGTCTTGTGGCAATGCTTAGTGTCTGTGTATTGTGGCAGTTCTTTGTCTCTGTGTCCAGTAGGAGTTCTTTGTGTCTGTGTCTAGTGGCAGTATTGGGTCCCTGTGTCTAGTGGCAGTATTGAGTATCGGTGTCTAGTGACAGTATTGAGTATTTTTGTCTAGTGGCAGAACTCAGTATCTTTGTCTAGTGACAGTACTGAGTATACGTGTCTAGTGGCAGTACTTTCTGTCTGTGGCTAATGGCAAGACTGTGTGTCTTTGTCCAGTGTCAGTACTGGATGTATGTGTCTAGTGTCAGTATTGGATGTATTTGTCTAGTGGTAGTAATCAGTATCTGTGTCTGGTAGCACTTTTGATTATCTGTATATAATGGCGGTATTGAGTATCTGTGTCTAGCAGTAGTATTGATTATCTGTCTCTAGTGGCAGTATTGAGTATCTGTGTCTAATAGTTCTATTGATTATCTGTGTCTAGTGGCAGTATTGAATATATGTTGTTAGTAGTAGTATTGAGTATATGTGTCTAGTGGCAGTACTGCTTGTCTGTGTCAAGTGGCATTGTTGAATATCTGTTTCTTGTGGCAGTATTGAATGCCTGTGTCTAGTCGCTGTATTTATTCTCTGTGTCTAGTGACAGTATTGAGTATATGTCTAGTGACAGTACTGAGTAATGAGTCTACTGACAGTACTAAGTATATGTTTCTAGTGACAGCATTCAGTATCTGTGTCAAGTGTCAGTTCTGTGTATCTGCGTCTAGTAGTAGTATTGAGTATCTGTTTTCAGTGTTATTATTGAGTCTATGTGTAAAGTGGTATTATTGAGTACCTGTATCTTGTAGCAATACTGAGTATCGGTGTTTAGTGGCAGTATTGAGTATATGTGTGTAGTGTCAGTATTGAGTATCTGACTCTAATGGCAGAATTGTGTATCAGTGTCTAGTGGCAGTATTCAGTATTGGTGTCTATTGATAGTATAGAGTATATGTGTCTAGTGTCAGTATTGGGTATCAGTGTCTAGTGGCAGTATTTAGTATATGTGGGTACTGGCAGTATTGAGTATCTGTCTCTGATGTCAGTACTCGGTGTCTGTTTCTAGTGGCAGTACATTGTGTCTGTGTATAGTAGCAGTATTAGGGGTCTGTGTCTAGTGTCAGTATTGGGTGTTTGTGTCTAATGGCAGTACTTAGTATATGTGTCTAGTGGCGGTACTTTGTGTCTGAATCTTGTGTAAGTACTTTGTGTATGTATCTAGTGTCAGTAAATTTTGACAGTGTAATTAGTATCTGTTTCGAGTATCAGTATTTAGTCTGTGCCTAGTGGCAGTATTTAGAGTATGTATCTACTAGCAGTATTGAGTTTCTGTGTCTATTGACAGTACTGAGTATCTGTGTCTAGTTTCATTACTTTGTGCCTGTGTCTAATGGCAATAATGGGTGTCTGTGTCAAGTGGCAGTACTGGATATATGTGTCTAGTGTCAATATTGGGTGTTTGTGTCGATTGGTAGTATTGGGTATTTTTGTCTAGTGGCAGTACTGAGTACCAGTGTCTAGTAGAAGTACGGGGTGATTGTGTCTAATAACAGTTATGCGAATCTTTGTCTAGTAGAAGTATTGAATATCTGTGTGTAGTGGCGGTATTGAGTATCTGTTTCTAGTGGCAATTATGATTGTCTATGTCTAGTGGCAGTACTAAGTATCTGCGTCTAGTGGCAGTACTGGAAGTTCGTGTCTAATTGCAGCATTAAGTATCTGTGTCTAGTGTCAGTATTAAGTATCTGTGTCGATTGGCAGTATTGAGTATATGTGACTGGTGGCAGTATTGAGTATATTTGACTGGTGGCAGTATTGATTATCTGTGTCTACTGGCAGTATTAATATCTGTGTCTAGTGCAGTATAAAGTATATGTGTATAGTGACAGAATTAAATATCTGTGTCTAGCGGTAGTATTAAGTATCTGTGTCTAGTGGCAGTATTATGTATCTGTGTCTAGTGATAGTATTAAGTATCTGTGACTAGATCAGTATAAAGTATCTGTGTCTAGTGGCAGAATTAAATATCTGTCTCTAGCGGCATTATTAAGCATCTGTGTCTAGTGGCAGTATTTGTATCTGTGCCTAGCGTCAGTATAAATTAACTGTGTTTAGTGACAGAATTAAGTATCTGTGTCTAGTGGCAGTATTAGGTGTATGTGTTTACTGGTATTTTTTATTTTCTGTATCTACTTGCAGTATTGAGTGTCTGTGTCTAGTGGCAGTTTTAATATATCTGTCTAGTGACAGTATTTAGCCTCTGTGTCTAGGGGCGGTATTCTGTATTTGTGTCTACTGGCAGTTTTTAGTATCTGTGTCTACTGGTAGTTTTTAGTATCTGTGTCTAGCAGCAGTATTGTTAACTGGAAGTGTTTAGTATCTGTGTCTAGTGGCAGTATTGTTTATCTGTGTAAAATTACAGTATTACGTTTCTGCGTCTAGATTCAGTATTGAATATCTGTGTCTAGTAGCAGTACTGAGCATCTGTGTCTATTTGCAGTAATGAATATCTATGTCTAGTGGCAGTATTAAGTATACGTGTCTAGGGGCAGTTTTTAGTATCTCTGTCTAGTTGCAGTATTGAGTCTCTGTTTCTAGTGACAGTTTCTAGTATCTGTGTCTAGTGGCAGTATTGAGTGTCTGTGGCTACTGGCTTTATTGAGTTACTGTGTCTAGTGGCAGTATTGAGTATCTGTGATTAATGGCAGTATTTAGTATATTTGTCAAGTGGTGGTACTGATTATATATGTCTAATGGCAGTTTTTACTATCTGTTTCTACTTGTAGTTTTTAGTATCTGTGTCTAGAGGCGGTATTGAGTATCTGTGTCTACTGGCATTTGTTATTATCTGTGTCTAGTTGCTGTATTGAGTATCTGTGTCTACTGTCAGTTTTTAGTATCTGTGTCTAGTGGCGGTATTGAGTATCTGTGTCTACTGGGATTTGTTATTATCTGTGTCTAGTTGCGGTATTGAGTATCTGTGTCTAGTAGCAGTACAGATTGTCTGTGTCTACTGATAGTTTTCAGTATCTGTGTCTAATAGCAGTACTGAGTATATGTGTCTACTGAAAGTTTTTAGTATCTGTGAATAGTGGCGGTTTTGAGTGTCTGTGTCTAGTAGCAGTTTTAGTATATGTGTTTAGTGGCAGTTTTAGTATCTGTGTCTAATGGCAGTATTAAGTATCTGTGTCTAGTGACAGTATTGAGTGAATGGGTCAAGTGGCAGTACTGAGGATCTGTGTCGTGTGAAGTAGTGATTAACTGTGTTCAGTTGAAGTATTGTGCATCTTTGGCTTATTGCATTATTCAGTATATGTGTCTAATGGCAGTATTGAGTATCTGTGTGTAGTGGCACTATTGAGTAACGGTGTCTTGTGATATTATTGAGGATCTGTGTCTAATGTCAGTATTGAGTACCTGTGTCTAGTGGCAGTATTGAGTATTTGTGTCTAGTGGCAGTAATGAGTATCGATGCCTACTGGCATTATTGATTATCTGTGTCTAGTGGCAGTATTGAGTATCTGTGTCTAGTGGCAGTATTGCGTATTTGTGTCTATCGACAGTATTAAGTAACTGTGTTTAGGGCAGTATTAAGTATCTGGGTCTGGTGGCGGAATTATATCTGTGTCTAGCCTCAGTATTAAGTATCTATGTCTAGTGTCAGTATTAATTATCTGTCTCAAGTAGCAGTATTAAGTATCTATTTCTAGTAGCAGTACTGAGTGTCTGTGTCTTGTGGAAGTACTGAGTATCTGTGTCTAGTGGCATTATTGAGTATCTGTGTCTAGTGTTAGTACAGGGTGTCTGTGTATAGTACAGTACTTCGTGTCTGTGTCTAGTTGCAGTATTTTGTGTCTGTGTCTAGTGGCAGTACTTTGTGTCTGTGTCTAGTGGCATTACTTTGTGTCTGCGTCTAGTTTCAGTACATGGTGGCTGTGTCTAGTGGCAGTACTTTTTGTCTGTATTTAGTGACAGTACTTTGTGTCTGTGTCTAGTAGCAGTACTTTGTGTATGTATCTAATTGCAGTACTTTGTGTCTGTATCTAGTGGCAGTACTTTGTGTTTTATTCTAGTGGCAGTATTGAGTATATGTGTCCAGTGGCAGTACTGTATATATGTAACTAGTGACAGTACAGAGGATATGTGTCTCTTAGCAGTACTGGGTGTCAGTGTCTAGTGGCAATAATGGGTGTCTATGTCTAGTGGCAATACTATGTGTCTTTGCCATGTGGCATTACCGGGTGTATGTGTCTAGTGTCAATATTTGGTGTATATGTCTTGTAGCAGTACTGAGTATTTGTGTCTAGTAGCAGTACTGGATGTCTGTGTCTAGTAGCATTATTGAGTATTTGTGTCTTGTGGCAGTATTGAATATCTGTGTCTAGTGACAGTATTGAATATCTGTGTCTAGTAGCAGTACTGAGTATCTGTTTCTAATGGCAGTATTTAGTATCTGTATCTAGTGGAAGTATTGAGTACCTGTGTCTAGTTACAGTATTGAGTACCTTTGTTATGTGGCTGTTTTGAATATCTCTGTCTAGTGGCAGTACTGTTTGTCTGTGTCTAGTGGCAGTGTTGGGTATCTGTGTCTTGTGGCAGTATTGAGTATCAGTGTCTTGTGGCAGTATTGAGTATCTGTGTTTTGTAGCAGTACTGAGTATATTGTCTAGATTCTGTACTGAGTATCTGTGTGTAGTGGCAGTACTGAGTATCTGTGCCTAATGGCAGTACTGTGTATATTTGTCTAATGGCAGTACTTGGTTTTTGGTGCATAGTGGCAATTATGTGTTTCTGTGTCTAGTGGCAGTATTTAGTATCATTGTCTAGTGGGTGTAATGAGTATATGTGTGTAGTGGCAGTACTGAGTATATGTGTCTAATATGTCTTTGTCTAGAGGAAGTATTTAGTATATGTGTATAGTGGCAGTATTTAGTATATGTGTCTAGTGGAAGAATTTAGTATATGTGTCTATTGGCAGTATTGACTATCTGTGTCTAGTGGCAGTATTTTGTATATATGTCTAGTGGCAGTATTTATTATATGTGTCTAGTGGCAGTATTTAGTATATGTGTCTAGTGGCAGTATTTAGTATATGTGTCTAGTGGCAGTATTTAGTATATGCGTCTAGTGACAGTATTTAGTATATGTGTCTAGTGGCAGTATTTAGTATATGTGTCTAGTGACAGTATTTAGTATATGTGTCTAGTGACAGTATTTATTATATGTGTCTAGTGACAGTATTTAGTATATGTGTCTAGTGACAGTATTTAGTATATGTGTCTAGTGACAGTATTTAGTATATGTGTCTAGTGGCAGTATTTATTATATGTGTCTAATGGCAGTTTTTAGTATATGTGTCTAGTGACAGTATTTAGTATATGTGTCTAGTGGCAGTCTTTATTATATGTGTCTAGTGGCAGTTTTGAGTATATGTGTCTAGTGACAGTATTTATTATATGTGTCTAGTGACAGTATTTAGTATATGTGTCTAGTGACAGTATTTAGTATATGTGTCTAGTGACAGTATTTATTATATGTGTCTAGTGGCAGTTTTTAGTATATGTGTGTAGTGACAGTATTTAGTATATGTGTCTACTGGCAGTATTTAGTGACTGTGTCTAATGGCAGTATTTAGTGACTGAGTCTAGTGGCAGTATTTAGTGACTGTGTCTAGTGGTACTACTGAGTATCTGTGTCTAGTGGCAGTACTTTGTGTCTGTGTCTAGTGGCAGTACTTTGTGACTGTGTCTAGTGGCAGTACTTTGTATCTGTGTCTAATGGCAGTACTTTTTGTCTGTTTCTTGTGGCAGTATTGGGCGTCTGTGTCTAGTGGCAGTACTTTGTATCTGTGTCTAGTTTCAGTACTTTGTGTCTGTGTCTCTTCGCAGTACTCTGTGTCTGTGTCTAGTGGCAATACTGGGAGTCTGTGTCTAGTGGCAGTATTGGGTGTATGTGTCGAATGTCAATATTGGGTTTATGTGTCTCGTGGTCGTACTAATATATGTGTCTACTAGCAGTACTGGGTGTCTGTGTCTAGTAGCACTACTTTATGTCTGTGTCTAGTAACAGTACTGGGTGTCTGTGTCTAGTAGCACTACTTTATGTCTGTGTCTAGTAGCAGTACTGGGTGTCTGTATCTAGTGGTAATACTGGGTGTCTGTTCTAGTGGTAATACTGGGAGTCTGTGTCTAATTGTAATACTGGGTGTCTGTGTCTATTAGCAGCACTGGGTGTCTGTGTCTAGTAGCAGTACTGGGTGTCTGTGTCCTGTAACAGTATTGATGTCTGTGTCTAGTAACAGTACTGGGTGTCTGTGTCTAGTGGTAATACTGGGTGTCTGTCTCTAGTGGTAATACTGGGTGTCTGTGTCTAGTGGTAATACTGTGTGTCTGTGTCTAGTAACAGTACTGGGTGTCTGTGTCTAGTAGCAGTACTGGGTGTCTGGTGTATAGTAAATAAAACGGTGAAAACTTTGTTCTTTCATTACGATTCATTCTAATTGCTGCCAGAGTAAAATTTAAATGTAAGTCTGAAGAGGAAGAGTTATCTGCCGCCTTCTTTGACAATATGTCGTGCAAAGTTCTATGCTGTCTTTCTTTTCTATAATTGCTCTCTGCTCTGTAAAAAGAGATAGCCAAGTGAGAAATACTTTTTTCCCCAACGTTTGTTTCATTGCTTGCCCTATGTTCTCTGGTCCGTTGTCAGATACCAGCTCTAATGGACATCCATTGCGTGGGATAAATTCTTCGATTAGCAGTTTTGCCACTGTCTCACTTGTCCTATCTGGCACCGGGAAACTTTCTGGTCAAAGGCTATAGTGATCCACAAAATGAACTATATGTTTATTTCCGGACGCACTAAGAGGATATGGTCCCGAAACATCTACCCTTACTTTTGCCATGCTGTACGGGGGAAATCAGTTTCTTGAAGTGGCGCGTGTTGTAACTTAAGAGTTCGGTCTTACATATCATGCAGCCATCGACATGTGCGTACAGAGCCTTCCAGAGATTCGGCCAATAATATTTGTTTCTGATAGCATAGAACACCTTGTCTATGCCCATATGACCTGCTTCCTCGTGGTATTGTTGTAGGGCCCGTAGTCGTAGGTGAGTTGGTACTGTTGTAGGACCCGTAGTTGTATGTAAGTCGATACTGTTGTAGGACCTGTAGTTGTATGTGAGCTGGTACTGTTGTAGGACTTGTAGTTGTAGGTAAGTTGGTACTGTTGTAGGACCTGTAGTTTTAGGTAAGTTTGTACTGTTGCAGGACCTGTAGTTTTAGGTAAGTTGGTACTGTGTAGGACCTGTAGTTGTAGGTAAGTTGGTACTGTTGTAGGACCTGTAGTTTTAGGTAAGTTGGTACTGTTGTAGGACCCGTAGTTGTAGGTGAGTTGTACTGTTGTAGGACCTGTAGTTGTAGGTAAGTTGGTACTGTTGTAGGACCTGTAGTTGTTGGTAAGTTTGTACATATAGTCTGAGATGGGGTTCATTGTTTGCATCTGAGATGAGATACACCACCTGCTCAACCACCATAAATGTGCTGTGTGTCTTCCTGTCGCCTTTGTTTGCCTCTAAGTCGTCCTTTATCTTCTTAATATTAGCGTCTTTTTCCTGTCTGTTATTACATTGATCTCCTCCCACTTGGGTATCTCCTGCGAATCAGCTGAAGGCTTGTATCTGGCATACTCTTGTGGCTGGAACTTGCCAGAGTTAAATGTGTTTATCTGAAGCATGTTAGAGTTAAATGTGTTTATCTGAAGCTTGTTAGAGTTAAATGTGTTTATCTGAAGCTTGTTAGAGTTAAATGTGTTTATATGAAGTTTGTTAGAGTTAAATGTGTTTATCTGAAGCTTGTTAGAGTTAAATGTGTTTATATGAAGAGCACGATCATTAACTTCTGGAATGTTCTCCTCGTCGTTTACTTGTTCCCCTTCTGGTGGAGAACGACTTAGTAAGTAGGCGCATGCGTTTTCAGATTCTCGCACGTACTTTATTCTACAGTTGTATCAGGTGATACTAAGGGCCTATGTTTGCACTTTCCTGTTTTGTATAGGCGCTTCTAGGAGATGTTTCAGTGGCCTGTGATCTGTTTTAATAACAACCGAGGCATTATGCACGTAATGAAGTTTCTGCAGAACGTAATAAATTGCGTAACATTATTTTTCTACCGTGGACCACTTACATTGACTCCTACTAAGTTTGTGAGACAGAAAATAGATCGCGGGTTTTTTGTTCTTTATGCCCGGGATAGGTTCTGCCTCCTCTTCTTCACAGGTCTGTACTAGGCAAGCCAGGATTGCAGTATCAGACGCATCCGTGTATAGGATAAACTCCTTATTCATGTCTGGGTGTGCTAGAACCGGTATTGTGCTGAGACTTTCCTTGAGATACTGGAATGCTCTCTGGCACTCATGTGTCCGCTGAAACTTGGCATATTTTCTAGATAGTGCTATGACTGGTTCTGCGATTTTTGAAAAACATAGAATAAGCCTTCTATAACAGGGGCAGAGGCCTATGAACCCTCTTGTCTGCTTAACACTCTGGGGTGGGTTCAATGCTTGAATAGCCTGTATTTTGTCCTGGTCTGCTTTGATTTCTTTCCGGTGAAATTACGAATCCTAGATATTTGGTTTCTGTTCGTATGAACTGACATTTACTCATCTTTAGTTTTAGATTGTCCTGTTTTAATCGATTGAACACTTGTTCGATGTGATAGAGATGTGCTTGCAAATTTCCCTTCGTGAAAATTAGTGTATCATCAATATATGCCACTGCGAAGCTATTCATACCTTGGAGCACAATGTCCATTAACGTCATGTAGGTGGCTGGTGAGTTAGGTAAACCAAACGGCATGACCTGCCAGGAATAGCTACCAAAAGCACAAGAAAATGCGCTCTTCTTCTGCGCTTCTTCTGATAGAGGGATCGACCATAATCCTCACCCAGCGTCTAAGGTAGTAAAATAGTTAGCCTTGTCTAACACTCCCAATATATCATCTATCACCGCTAATATTTAGCCTTGTCTAACACTCCCAGTATATCATTTATCACCGGTAATAGTTAGCCTTGTCTAACACTCCCAGTATATCATCTATCACCGGTAATAGTTAGCCTTGTCTAGCACTCCCTATATATTATCTATAACCGAGTGTTCTGTATGGTCTTAGTTTTATGGGTCTATGATCTTCAGTATCAATGTCCATCGTTATCGTCGTTGTTCTGTCTAGCTGGAAGTCATTTAGAGCGAACACATCCTGATTTCTAGCTACCAACTCCTCTACTGTTTGGTGATACTGGTCTGGCGTGTTTAATTGTAGCTCCTAACTCCTCTACTTTCTGGTGATACTTGTCTGGCGTGTTTATTTCTAGCTACTAACTCCTCTACTTTCTGGTGATACTTGTCTGGCGTGTTTATTTCTAGCTACTAACTCCTCTACTGTCTGGTGATACTGGTCTGGCGTGTTTATTTCTAGCTACTAACTGCTATACTGTCTGGTGATACTGGTCTGGCGTGTTTATTTCTAGCTACTAAATCCTTTACTGTTTGGTGATACTGGTCTGGCGTGTTTATTTCTTTCCTAGCTCTTCTAAATTACTTTTTCCCAACTCTTACACCTGTCATCTCTTAGCAGCTCTTCTAAATTACTATTTCCCAACTCCTTACACGTCCCATCTTTCAGTAGTTCTTCTAAATTATTATTTCCCAAATCCTTACACTCTCATCTTTTAGTAGGTCTTCTAAATTACTATTTCCCAACTCCTTACATCTCTCATCTTTTAGTAGCTCTTCTAAATTAATATTTTTCAACTTCTTACACCTGTCATCTTTTAGTAGCTCTTCTAAATTAATATTTCCTAACACCTTACACCTCTCATCTTTTAGCAGATCTTCTAAATTAGTATTTCCCAACTCTTACACCTGTCATCTTTTAGTAGCTCTTCTAAATTACTATTTACCAACATCTTACATCTCTCATGTTTTAGCAGCTCTTCTAAATTACAATTTCAACTCCCTAAACGTGTCATCTGTTAGTAGCTCTTCTAAACTACTATTTTCCAACTCCTTACACTTGTCATCTTTTAGTAGCTCTTCTAAACTACTATTTCCCAACTCCTTACACCTGTCTTCTAGAGTTACCAAGTTTGCTTCGTAAAACATTTCTATCCTCCCTATTACATAACCTTTCTTCACTTTTATTGCTTTGTTGGTCTGTTTAAGCCTTGTAAGTGGTATATCTTACTGTTTGGCATTTTCATACTTTTTCTGGTACAAATAAACCAGGTTCCTCTGCAATGGCTACTTTGTCAACAGCTGATATCTGCAATGTTTCCTGGTTTGTTTTTTTTTTTAAATATGCCGTTCCTTTCACTTTTAACATGACTATGTTGATGATATTTGCTTGTAGTATCGTGGTCAGGTTTGCTCTGATAATATATATCATTTTGATATCTTCTTCTAAGTTGACGTACACATTTCTTACTTTTATTTTCTTCAGGTCATGATATTTCTGACGCCATTTGTTCCTAGCCAGTCGTTCCCTAGTATAATATTTCTATTCATGTTGAACACGCAGTAGAATGTGTGTGTTAACTCTACACCTCCTATAACAAATGTTAGTTTGGTCGCTCCGTGCACTGTCAAGTTTTCACCACTTACAGACTGTAAGGCGACTTTGTCCGCGGTTAATTCTCCCTTCTCTCTCAATTGATCGTGTAGTCCTTTATTAGACTAACTTCTGCGCCCGTATCCACTAAGGCGCTGAGTGTCTGTTTAGCTCTTCTAAACTACTATTTTCCAACTCCTTACACTTGTCATCTTTTAGTAGCTCTTCTAAACTACTATTTCCCAACTCCTTACACCTGTCTTCTAGAGTTACCAAGTTTGCTTCGTAAAACATTTCTATCCTCCCTATTACATAACCTTTCTTCACTTTTATTGCTTTGTTGGTCTGTTTAAGCCTTGTAAGTGGTATATCTTACTGTTTGGCATTTTCATACTTTTTCTGGTACAAATAAACCAGGTTCCTCTGCAATGGCTACTTTGTCAACAGCTGATATCTGCAATGTTTCCTGGTTTGTTTTTTTTTTTAAATATGCCGTTCCTTTCACTTTTAACATGACTATGTTGATGATATTTGCTTGTAGTATCGTGGTCAGGTTTGCTCTGATAATATATATCATTTTGATATCTTCTTCTAAGTTGACGTACACATTTCTTACTTTTATTTTCTTCAGGTCATGATATTTCTGACGCCATTTGTTCCTAGCCAGTCGTTCCCTAGTATAATATTTCTATTCATGTTGAACACGCAGTAGAATGTGTGTGTTAACTCTACACCTCCTATAACAAATGTTAGTTTGGTCGCTCCGTGCACTGTCAAGTTTTCACCACTTACAGACTGTAAGGCGACTTTGTCCGCGGTTAATTCTCCCTTCTCTCTCAATTGATCGTGTAGTCCTTTATTAGACTAACTTCTGCGCCCGTATCCACTAAGGCGCTGAGTGTCTGTTTACCTATTCTTATGACACATGAATTTGTTGACTCTGATATGTTTATATCGTAACTTTTTACTCTTGGATGTTCTGACCTGTCCTCGCCGGTTTCAAAACGGGAACAGGTGTCTAGTTTCCCTGGTGATATCTTCGTTGTGCCCATCTATCATTCTGTGTGCTCTGGTCTAGTTTCCCTGGTGATATTTCCGTTGTGTCCATGTATCATTCTGTGTGCTGTGGTCTAGTTTCCCTGGTGATATCTCCGTTGTGTCCATGTATCATTCTGTGTGCTGTGGTCTAGTTTCCCTGGTGATATCTCCGTTGTGTCCATGTATCATTCTGTGTGCTGTGGTCTAGTTTCCCTGGTGATATCTCCGTTGTGTCCATGTATCATTCTTTGTGTTTTGGTGTAGTCTAGTTTCCCTGGTTATATCTCCGTTGTGTTCATGTATTATTCTGTGTGATGTGGTATAGTGTCCCTGGTGATATCTCCGTTGTGTCCATCTATCATTCTGTGTGATGTGGTCTAGTGTCCCTGGTGATATCTCCGTTGTGTCCATCTATCATTCTGTGTGATGTGGTCTGCAGTTTGCCTGTTTATGACCCCTCTGTCTACATCTAAAACATGCAAATCCTATGGACCTTCTCGTGGTGGCCATATGATTATGCTGTAAACTGTCCCATATCTTCGTCTGTTCTGGTATACCGTGCTTCCCTAGGTATGTTCGTCACTGTGGGGTTTGTCCCGTCCTGTTCTCTTTGCGTATTAGCGGGCTGTACTGTATGTTTCCCTGTGCGTGCACTGAGCCGTCGCATCAGATTATCTTCCTCCACTGCTATGTTTCCCTGTGTGTGCACTGAGCCGTCCCATCAGATTATCGTCCTCCACTGCTATGTTTACTGTCGCAGTCAATTTGTCCGTTTTATTTCTCATCAATCTGAGTTGGGTAGAACTGTCCCGAAGACAGTCTACAAAAATCCCTACTAGCTGGCAGTTCATGGTTATTTCGTCCGTGTGTCTTGGAAAGCGTCTGCTACTAAATCTAAGAATCTATCAGCGTAGGCCCGCACATTTTCTTGTTTTGGTTGTTTTATATTTGTTAGTAGGGCGAATGCATGTTGTGTATCAGTGATCTCCCCATAATGTCTAGCATGAATGTGTATACCTTGGTAGTAGAGTAGTAGAAAATGGAGACAGCACAGAGGACAACAACAGCAGACTTACTAGAGCAAACCAGGCTTTTGCAGTGCTGCAGACTATATGGAAAGCTAAAAAAACAAAGCATAAATACGAAAATCAGGATATTTAAGAGTAATGTTCTAAGTGTATTACTTTATGGAAGTGAATGCTGGAAAATCACCAAAACCATAGAAAACAAGTTGAATTCTTTCCAGACTAAATTTTTAGGAAGAATTAGAAAAATATTTTGGCCAAACACCATAAGAAATAACATCTTATTGGCAGAAATGCAGATGAAGCCACTGACAGCAATTATCGAGGAAAGACGTTGGCGACTGTTGGGACATGTGCTCCGAATGACTGACAACTCACTACCAAAAATAGCACTAAGATGGACACCACAGGGGAACAGAAGTAAGGGTAGACCAAAAGAGACATGGAGAAGAACAACAGAAAGGATGTTGAGCAATAGAGGGCTCACCTGGGCAAGAGCAGAAAAAAAGGCAGAGGAAAAGTACTTGTGGAAAACCCTTGCGGAAGCCCCATGTACCCTGGGCACTTAAAGTTCAGAGAGAGAGAGAGAGAGAGAGAGAGAGAGATCCTGTTTCAAGTCGTCCCATGTCTCTGCTGGGTGGGAGATGAGTCGCCTGTGGATGTGATCTGAGACTCTCCCTCTACATGATCTGAACGCAAATAATTTGTTCTCATTGTTGGTTAGTCTGGTTAAGAATGCCTGTTTTTCAATATTCTTGATCCAGCCTTTCAGTCTGTGTGACTAAACCGCCAAAGATTTATGTGTCGTGTCTTGTGGCCTGATCTGTTTACTGGGGATTTTAAGTCACTGATTGTTGTATTCAACTGTGATAATATATGTGTAAACCTGTCCGTATGTTTTGTCATGTCTCTGCTGAAGTCTTATTTTTTTATTATTGTCACAATCATCGCTATATCTCTTTCTATTAAAAAAAACTGATTATTTACAAATACCAACATGTAATAAACACACAAAAAATGAATAATTAACTGCTAAATCTCTAAATATAACTTATCACGCTGGTACTCCTCTTCCTGGATGAGGTGAGATCTTCTCCTTCGGTGTCTGCTCTTTGATGTTGTCGTTTGTTGCGAATTTGTAATTAATGTTTTCTAAATGACACAACTATTACAGAAAGAAATGTCCTTTGCCTAAATCCCATCAGTTCACTCTAGCACGTAATCGTCTCTACTTCGCCTTGTCCTATCCTCATCAATCTGAGTTGGGTAGAACTGTCCCGAAGACAGTCTACAAAAATCCCTACTAGCTGGCAGTTCATGGTTATTTCGTCCGTGTGTCTTGGAAAGCGTCTGCTACTAAATCTAAGAATCTATCAGCGTAGGCCCGCACATTTTCTTGTTTTGGTTGTTTTATATTTGTTAGTAGGGCGAATGCATGTTGTGTATCAGTGATCTCCCCATAATGTCTAGCATGAATGTGTATACCTTGGTAGTAGAGTAGTAGAAAATGGAGACAGCACAGAGGACAACAACAGCAGACTTACTAGAGCAAACCAGGCTTTTGCAGTGCTGCAGACTATATGGAAAGCTAAAAAAACAAAGCATAAATACGAAAATCAGGATATTTAAGAGTAATGTTCTAAGTGTATTACTTTATGGAAGTGAATGCTGGAAAATCACCAAAACCATAGAAAACAAGTTGAATTCTTTCCAGACTAAATTTTTAGGAAGAATTAGAAAAATATTTTGGCCAAACACCATAAGAAATAACATCTTATTGGCAGAAATGCAGATGAAGCCACTGACAGCAATTATCGAGGAAAGACGTTGGCGACTGTTGGGACATGTGCTCCGAATGACTGACAACTCACTACCAAAAATAGCACTAAGATGGACACCACAGGGGAACAGAAGTAAGGGTAGACCAAAAGAGACATGGAGAAGAACAACAGAAAGGATGTTGAGCAATAGAGGGCTCACCTGGGCAAGAGCAGAAAAAAAGGCAGAGGAAAAGTACTTGTGGAAAACCCTTGCGGAAGCCCCATGTACCCTGGGCACTTAAAGTTCAGAGAGAGAGAGAGAGAGAGAGAGAGAGATCCTGTTTCAAGTCGTCCCATGTCTCTGCTGGGTGGGAGATGAGTCGCCTGTGGATGTGATCTGAGACTCTCCCTCTACATGATCTGAACGCAAATAATTTGTTCTCATTGTTGGTTAGTCTGGTTAAGAATGCCTGTTTTTCAATATTCTTGATCCAGCCTTTCAGTCTGTGTGACTAAACCGCCAAAGATTTATGTGTCGTGTCTTGTGGCCTGATCTGTTTACTGGGGATTTTAAGTCACTGATTGTTGTATTCAACTGTGATAATATATGTGTAAACCTGTCCGTATGTTTTGTCATGTCTCTGCTGAAGTCTTATTTTTTTATTATTTGTCACAATCATCGCTATATCTCTTTCTATTAAAAAAAAACTGATTATTTACAAATACCAACATGTAATAAACACACAAAAAATGAATAATTAACTGCTAAATCTCTAAATATAACTTATCACGCTGGTACTCCTCTTCCTGGATGAGGTGAGATCTTCTCCTTCGGTGTCTGCTCTTTGATGTTGTCGTTTGTTGCGAATTTGTAATTAATGTTTTCTAAATGACACAACTATTACAGAAAGAAATGTCCTTTGCCTAAATCCCATCAGTTCACTCTAGCACGTAATCGTCTCTACTTCGCCTTGTCCTATCCTCATTAATTTCGTTGTTAATATTGGTACTGTCAGAGTTCTGGATACCACCACAGTTAGAAAGATAAAATGTTCTATGTCTTGTCTAGATCACACAAAGTTTGGTTATAACATCAACACGTGATGGTTAGTACTTCGCATTCCTGCCGCTGACATACCTTGAACGTCTCTTCTCAAATGTCGGGAAAAAGTCACCTGCGCAAGTTTAACATTTTCAAGTTGTGAATTATCATATTATTGTTGAATACTTCCATATTATAGAATCGTTCTATATTATTGAAGCTTATTGATGTTCTTTGATTACACATCATAGGTTTCACAAAACTTTACCATTTCACTAAAGCTAGAGCAAGTCCGATGAAAATGTTCTCTACATTATTTATTTATTTCCGACAAATAAGTTCAAGATGTATTTGTCGACTACGTCACTTGGATTGAAACACTTAATCTTTTGTTCACAATATCAAACTCTAGTCTATTCTACATTCAGGATTTCTCAATTTCTCAACTTCACAATATTCTACAATTGATACGAGAACATTTCCTATCTCAGTATTATATCAGATCTGCAACATGTGGTCAACTAGTTTCCGTCTAAAATCACTGTACTCAAAGTTTCAAAAGTGTCAATTCTTCTTAATCACTTGAAAACCGTCTTCCGTCTAATACTACTTCTGATTTTATATCGTCTCGTCCTCTTTCTTCTCTTGTCTGTCTTCTGATTTTAAGGTCTGTTATTGCCGGAGGTGGGGTAGTGGAAAAGCTCTCCACTCCAACGGAGTACGTCTCAAATAGCCTCTGACAGTCAAGTCTAGATCCTGGCCTTCTCGTGGCAGAACTGTTTAAACTGACAGGAGAAGGGGCGAAGGCGAATATTTGACACCTGAAAATCAGACGCCTCGGGTAGATGAGAGTCATGTTTGGTTGCTCATCTACCGCTGCTGGCGAGATAAATCAGTTTCTGTGCGTGGAGTGAGACTCCTCCCGGCCAGTGAAGAAAAGTGCGAATGGGGTTGCCTCGCGGAACCACTGTGGAAAAGATGAAAAAAAGGACTAAGCGAAGTAAGCAATAGCCAAATCACGCCACCTCTAGTCTGGAGGTCGGCTAGATCCTAAGTGCACTCATATCGGGCGAAATGCCTGAACTGGCTTAACCCAGAGGTTAAGACACTGATGGTAAGATTCTTCGAATGCCGGGCGTGGATTGAAGTTCCTTCCGGCCAAGGAAGAAAATGCAGAAAAGCAATTAATGTTGCTGTGTGGCGCCGATGTGAAAAGGTGTTGGAAAGGATAAAGTTAAGCTTAATCGATATGTCCAGTAGTATCGCCGCGAGAGCTACTTATACCACGGCGCCGATATACACCCATACTAGTGAAATATACCTAAACCGGGTTACACCAGTGGTGAAACGTGATGGCTACGCACATCACGGTACCTCCGCTGTAGAGATCGGTCACGTCCTAAATACGCCCATAATGGGATAAAATGACTAAACTGGCTTAACCCAGGGATGGAAGTCACTAGTGGCAAAGATTCGTCCTTCTGGTCAAAAGCTCAGTCCTGAGCATCAAATGAGTCTCTACTTTTTATATTCACTGTTTCAACAGTTTACTTTTGTCCGCGTCTTGTTCTAGCGTCATGTAAGTTTTAAAACTTTTTTCTTTCATTCCTACCTAATTTTCTATGTATCTGTTCAATGTTAATATTTTCTTTACGGTATATTTCCATAATCATGTTCATTAATAACAATAATAACAACAATAATCATTACTTACAGGGCCATGCCACGCCACATTCGTTTACCACCGTGACATTTCTAATCACAGAATTCTGTTCGGTAGCAGTTTATAAAACGCGCCTGTTCCATCCATGTTAAAAATGTCATCTAGCCTGTACGCATCCACAATTTTTGGCAGGCTAGTAGTCCAATCATTAACGACATCGTTGTTAATTTGGGCCGCTTCAACTGAAGCGACCTTAAATGTTCTATCGTGGCGTTTCTTAAAGCGCTCATGAAATCAGTTCGAACACTTCCAGTCAGGCGTATCCATTTCTTTCTCAGAACGTTCTGCGATTTCCAGCAACGTATGACCGCACACAGGCAACTGTGCAGAGCATACTCAATTTCCATGTAAGAACGCACGCGTCTTCACTTACAGTGTGACCTAACTAAAGACGAGTGAAAGTTTCGTTCAGTTTTATCCTGGCATTTAACAAATTTTGATACTGCTGAAACGTCAATTTCAAATTTATCTATGTCCTTTCTTGTAGCTTTTTCATCAACTTGCTTCAGAATATCCATTTTAGTGCTAAAATAAAGACCATCACGTTTGCTTTTGTAGCCATTATCTATCACAGTGAGAACCAGAGAGAATTTCCCTTATACGATTCGAGACTGACCATTTATCAACTCGCGTTGCCAACTTACCGCCGCCCACATCTTTATAAGAGACAAGTAAAGACCCGAAAGAAGCCAGATTTTAGTCACGAAAGGGCGCCCGTGGTAAGCCTTTCATTCACACAACCTGAGTTTTGATGCCCACGTTTTCAAAAGGTTGATGCGGCAGGTACTCGGTGATTAAACCGCCGCCCCTTTATTTGATGAGTCGCGAAGATGATAACGCTTTCTGATATGTTTATACCTTGTACTCGCCTAGTTTGTGATACAAGGCGGGGTCTTTAGCTCCTCTGGGTGCAAACATTTGTGACAGTAACCGATTTGTGGGAATAAGCGGGGTGATATTAACAGGAGTAAAGCCCATTAAGTACTTATGAGACTTTATCCGGTAATTTATGTGACACTATCAATATATATATATATATATATATATATATACATATGCCTGTGAGACCTGGACACTTAACAAAACAGCTGAGAAACACATAAATGCCTTTGAATGTAAATGCTACAGAAGAGTTCTCCAAATATCGTGGACACAAAAAAGAACAAATATATCTATACTACAAGAGCTTAATATTGAAGAAGGCTGGCTAGTAAAGAGGATTAAAGAGAGAAAACTTAAATATTTTGGACACATTAAACGTCATGATAATTTAGAGAAGACCGTATTGGAAGGATACATAATGGGAAAAAGAAAAAGAGGTAGGCCAAAACGAATATGGCTGCAAGACATCGTTGACGATCTGGAAATGGATGCAACAGCAGCAGGTCATCTTGCTCACAACCGAGAGGCCTACAGGAGTGCTGTTTGGGAGGCAAAGTTCCGCAAGGGACATGCAAATGAATGAATGAATCCAGGTTGTGACATAAAGCGATGTGATATTAAGTGGGTTTAACTGTATATATAGTAAAGCTTTTGCTGTGATTTGATTTCATGTGAGAATTTATGTTATGAAATGTATTTCATAAAAATATTATTTCAACTAATATTTCATCTCTAAACTGTATTTTACTCTGGAATGTATTTTATCTTACAATTTCGATATAATCATCAGTTGCCATGCGTTCTTGCTTTTCTATTGACGTGTGGGATCTGTGCATTATATATCGAGAATATATTTCATTCAAGAATTTATTCCATGGAATAAATTATTTAATTCTTTGCATTTACTAGACAACAAACGTTGATACAGAAAACGTAGGAATGGGAATTTAAATTAAATTGAAAGACTAGTATATTTTTAAAAATAAAATAATAGTAAATAAATAAAACACAAAAGGACAAACACCAAAAAAATACAAAATTAAGAAAAAAGTGTTGCAGTAGGAATATACTGAAACAATTTCACATGAAGAACTCAGACAGGATAACTGAACTTTCAAACGTTAAAACAGGCGTTCAACAAATTATACAAACCACAGAAATGCTCATACCTTCCAGAAAACAAACCACAGAAATGTTCATACCTTCCAGAAAACAAACCACAGAAATGCTCATACCTTCCAGAAAACAAACCACAGAAATGCTCATACCTTCCAGAAAACAAACCACAGAAATGCTCATACCTTCCAGAAAACAAACCACAGAAATGCTCATACCTTCCAGAAAACAAACCACAGAAATGCACATACCTTCCAGAAAACAAACCACAGAAATGCACATACCTTCCAGAAAACACTCTCTGAATCTACAGCAGCCAGGACATCAGTTTCCCCAATCCAGAGATCCTTGAAGTATCTTCTTTGTTGGAGATGACACTTTCCTTCACTCTCCATTTCAAGGACTTTCAGATTCTTCTTTTTGTTTTGAATAGTTGTGTTGTCCGCAGTAAATAATCCAATAAGTTCTGGTATATATGTCAGATTTTCTCTGCAAGTACAGACATTGTATCTATTTCGTTGTATACTTTGTTTCGTCTGTTGTCTAGCACTACATACTGGCCATTACAATCTTGATAAAACTTCTTGAATCTTCCTGTCTGTTGTCCAACACTATACACCGAGCATTCCAATCTTGATACAACTTACTGAATCTTCCTGTCTGTTGTCTAGCACTACATACCGGCCATTACAATCTTGTTACAACTTCTTGAATCCTCATGACTGTTGTCTAGCACTACATACGAGGTATTACAATCTTGATACAACTTATTGAATCTTCCTGTCTGTTGTCTAGGACTACATACCGGCCATTACAATCTTGATACAACTTCTTGAATCTTCCTGTCTGTTGTTCAGCACTTCAGAACGGCAATTACAATTTTGAAATAACTTCTAGAATCTTCCTGTCTGGTATCCAACACTACACACCGAGCATAACAATCGTGATACAACTTCTTGAATATTCCTGTCTGTTGCCTAGCACTACTCACCGGCCATTACAATCATGATACAACTTATTGAATCTTCCTGTCTGGTGTCTAGCACTACATACTGAGTATTGCAATCTTGATACAACTTCTTGTATCTTCCTGTCTGTTGTCTGCACCATTCCTTTAAGCTGATAGTGAGTTCTTCTTCTTCTATAGCGACATGAAAATGTTATGCTGCAGTCACGTTGTTGTAGAATACTTTACTGAATATTTTGCCTCAACATTTTAGAACATTTTCTTCTTTTCTCGTGAACCGATTTCCAAATTGTGTGACAAAAAGGAGTACACAGTTCTTCCAGAACACTTTCCACGTGCTTTATCCTGATATTTGAGCGCTGCTTCTTCTCTCTCTAGTTCTTTATTTAAGCAAAAAATTTCCACAGCTGAATCATTCATTAAAAGTAAAACAGAAATCACTAAAGTGTCCATATCTTATACAAGATTTTTCTTGTCTCAGATTGTTGAAGGCTGACTTGAACATTTTCTTATTGAGTACAGAGTTCCAAGTTGATCTTAATCTCTCGCCTGTTTTCTCACAGAACATCAGATTCTGTAAAGCCATCTTCGTAGACTGAAAAGTTTTAAGAAAGAAAGATAATCACGTATTTGATGACCTAATTATTTAAGTGTATATGTTTCATAAAATGAAGAAGGCAAAATAATAGTAGGAATGAACAGTTCCCTATCAACATTCATTACGAAAGAACATGAATATTGGAAACATAGGTCTGATATCCAGTCAAACAAGTGCAAACAAGGAAAGCGTCAGTCTTGTACAACAACACAAGGGAAGTAACTATGATATTAGTTTAGTTATTTTCAGTCTTTTTGTTTCCCTTCCCCGTGCCAACAATGATAAGTGACCCGGTTCATGAAACAAGAATAGACCCCTCCCCCCCCCCCCCCCCCCAAACGAGCAACTGTGTATGACCTTAGACCCTAAAATAACAATGATTATAACATTACAGAGGACATTCATCCGACAAAAAGAATACAACACAGAAATACAGAAAGAACAAAATATCCATCTATTTCTTTTCGCAAAAATGCTATACAAAACAGTGGACTATTGCTTGGTTAGCTACATCTATAACAATAGGTGGTTTGGTTAGCTACCTCTTACATCCATAACACAAGATGGTTTGGTTAGTTACATCTTACATCTATAACACAAGGTGGTTTGGTTAGTTACATCTTACATCTATAACACAAGGTGGTTTGGTTAGTTATCGCTTACATCTATAACACCATGTGGTTTGCTTAGATATCTCTTACATCTACAACACCAGGTGGTTTCCTTAGATATCTATTACATCTATAACAGCAGGTGGTTTCCTTAGATATCTATTACATCTATAACAGCAGGTGGTTTCCTTAGATATCTATTACATCTATAACAGCAGGTGGTTTCCTTAGATATCTATTACATCTATAACAGCAGGTGGTTTCCTTAGATATCTATTACATCTATAACAGCAGGTGGTTTCCTTAGATATCTATTACATCTATAACAGCAGGTGGTTTCCTTAGATATCTATTACATCTATAACAGCAGGTGGTTTCCTTAGATATCTATTACATCTACAACACCAGGTGGTTTCCTTAGATATCTATTACATCTACAACACCAGGTGGTTTCCTTAGATATCTATTACATCTATAACAGCAGGTGGTTTCCTTTGATATCTATTGCATCTTTAACACCAGGTGGTTTCCTTTGATATCTATTACATCTATAACACCAGTTGGTTTGTTTAGATATCTCTTACATCTATAACACCAGGTGGTTTGGTTAGCTACCTCTTTCGTCTATAAAACTAGGTGTTTTGGTTAGCTACTATAATAGTATATACAATGTTTGAATGTGAAATAGATAACTCGTCTGAGAATTGGAAAATTGATATAAAATAATTTTCTTCTAAAGTAATCAGCTGTTTATGAGTAGAGGTCCATCTCCTTTGTCTTAATTTCCACGTGGGTCACGGACATGGTATGACAGAAAAAAGGGCAGGTGAGAGATATCATATGACTGAGGGAGATTTCTTTTTTCTGTGTATCGTCTGGGATAGACTTTTACAAATGCAGTTGTTTAGTGAAATAGATGTAGAATAGAGTGTATGACGATGTTCTGTTGGCAAGAAAGAAAGATAATCACGTATTTGATGACCTAATTATTTAAGTGTATATGTTTCATAAAATGAAGAAGGCAAAATAATAGTAGGAATGAACAGTTCCCTATCAACATTCATTACGAAAGAACATGAATATTGGAAACATAGGTCTGATATCCAGTCAAACAAGTGCAAACAAGGAAAGCGTCAGTCTTGTACAACAACACAAGGGAAGTAACTATGATATTAGTTTAGTTATTTTCAGTCTTTTTGTTTCCCTTCCCCGTGCCAACAATGATAAGTGACCCGGTTCATGAAACAAGAAATAGACCCCTCCCCCCCCCCCCCCCCCCAAACGAGCAACTGTGTATGACCTTAGACCCTAAAATAACAATGATTATAACATTACAGAGGACATTCATCCGACAAAAAGAATACAACACAGAAATACAGAAAGAACAAAATATCCATCTATTTCTTTTCGCAAAAATGCTATACAAAACAGTGGACTATTGCTTGGTTAGCTACATCTATAACAATAGGTGGTTTGGTTAGCTACCTCTTACATCCATAACACAAGATGGTTTGGTTAGTTACATCTTACATCTATAACACAAGGTGGTTTGGTTAGTTACATCTTACATCTATAACACAAGGTGGTTTGGTTAGTTATCGCTTACATCTATAACACCATGTGGTTTGCTTAGATATCTCTTACATCTACAACACCAGGTGGTTTCCTTAGATATCTATTACATCTATAACAGCAGGTGGTTTCCTTAGATATCTATTACATCTATAACAGCAGGTGGTTTCCTTAGATATCTATTACATCTATAACAGCAGGTGGTTTCCTTAGATATCTATTACATCTATAACAGCAGGTGGTTTCCTTAGATATCTATTACATCTATAACAGCAGGTGGTTTCCTTAGATATCTATTACATCTATAACAGCAGGTGGTTTCCTTAGATATCTATTACATCTATAACAGCAGGTGGTTTCCTTAGATATCTATTACATCTACAACACCAGGTGGTTTCCTTAGATATCTATTACATCTACAACACCAGGTGGTTTCCTTAGATATCTATTACATCTATAACAGCAGGTGGTTTCCTTTGATATCTATTGCATCTTTAACACCAGGTGGTTTCCTTTGATATCTATTACATCTATAACACCAGTTGGTTTGTTTAGATATCTCTTACATCTATAACACCAGGTGGTTTGGTTAGCTACCTCTTTCGTCTATAAAACTAGGTGTTTTGGTTAGCTACTATAATAGTATATACAATGTTTGAATGTGAAATAGATAACTCGTCTGAGAATTGGAAAATTGATATAAAATAATTTTCTTCTAAAGTAATCAGCTGTTTATGAGTAGAGGTCCATCTCCTTTGTCTTAATTTCCACGTGGGTCACGGACATGGTATGACAGAAAAAAGGGCAGGTGAGAGATATCATATGACTGAGGGAGATTTCTTTTTTCTGTGTATCGTCTGGGATAGACTTTTACAAATGCAGTTGTTTAGTGAAATAGATGTAGAATAGAGTGTATGACGATGTTCTGTTGGCAACAAGGGAACATATATTATGTCGAGAAACACAATAATTATTGTCTAAGTATACAACTATACACTAAGCACTGTAGTAAAATTGTGATACCAAAATGTATAAAATAGGAAAAAAGTAGGAACAGCTTTATTATTTAACATTTACAACTGCGTTCTCGAAAGTGGTTTTACGAGTTCTGTCTTGCGGTCTTCCAAGACTTAAGATAAGTTCTAGTTTTACGAGTTCTACCGTACGTTCTTCCAAGACTTAAGATAAGTTCTAGTTTTACGAGTTCTACTGCACATTCTTCAAAGACTTAAGATAAGTTCTAGTTTTACATTTTTTAGTGTACATTCTTCAAAGACTTAAGATAAGTTCTAGTTTTACTTTTTCTAGTGTACGTTCTTCCAAGATTTAAGATAAGTTCTAGTCTTACGAGTTCTAGTGTACATTCTTCAAAGACTTCAGATGAGTTATGGTTTTACTTTTTCTAGTGTACGTTCTTCCAAGACTTAAGATAAGTTCTAGTTTTACGAGTTCTAGTGTACATTTTTTTTTCCAAGATTTAAGATAAGTTCTAGTTTTACGAGTTCTAGTGTATATTCTTCAAAGACTTAAGATAAGTTTCAGTTTTACAAGTTCTACCTTACGTTCATCCAAGATTTAAGATAAGTTCTAGTTTTATAAGTTCTAGTGTATGTTCTTCCAAAACTTAAGATACGTTCTAGTTTTACGAGTTCTATTGTATGTTCTTCCAAGACTTAAGATCGGTTTCAGTTATACAAGTTCTACCTTACGTTCATCCAAGACTTAAGATAAGTTCTAGTTTTATGAGTTCTACCGTACGTTATTCAAAGATTTAAGATAAGTTTCAGTTTTACAAGTTGTACCGTACGTTCATCCAAGATTTAAGATACGTTCCAGTTTTATGAGTTCTACCGTACGTTATCCCAAGATTTAAAATAAGTTATAGTTTTACGAATTCTACTGTACATTCTTCAAAGACTTAAGATAAGTTATAATTTTACGAGTTCTACTGTGTGTTCTTCCAAGACTTAAGATAAGTTCTAGTTTTACGAGTTCTACCGTACGTTCTTCGAAGACTTTAGATACGTTTCATTTTCATTAATGTTTTTTTTTCATTTTTTCATTATTTCTTTTACATAAAGTTCATGTGAGTCTATACTTTGTCTCCTCTGTCTGATTCTTTGTTCTGTTTATGTGTGTATGAAGAAGTCTAGCGCCAGAAAGTCACATCTTTGTAAATGTTAAGTAATAAAGCTGTTCCTACTTTTTTTCCTAGTTTATACATTTTTATATTATGTCATTGAGATGGAAATTACTTCCAGTCTTGTGTCGATGAATTTTGTTTATGCCTTTGTCGTTCTCGTCATATTGCTCATCGACTCATCGTCACCCCGTGCATCATTAAAGTCATTTCAACTGTAAAGTTACTTCTTCTGTATTACTATTTACATTGAGAGAGAATGAACCTGGGAGCAAGTAAGTCTTTGAATTGAGTAACAAAACAGACGCAAAAGAGTCGCAAAAAAGATATAAACAAAAGTAGAATACTCGTTATTTAAAATGGGATAAAAACTAACGGTAATATAATAAATAACATTATAGCAGTGGGTAGTATTGAAAATGTACTGGGAGATGCATTAAACTGTGTAACAAGTCACATCTATACATAAGCAGAAGTAGAGGAGATGATCCTGCTTTAGCAACATCTATGACAATAGGTGGCTTAGTTAGCTACATCTATAATACCAGATGACTTGGCTGGCTACATCTATAACACCAGGTGCCTTGACTGGCTACATCTATAACACCAGGTGCCTTGACTGGCTACATCTATAACACCAGATTTCTTGACTGGCTACATATATAACACCAGGTGGCTTGACTGGCTACATCTATACCCAACAGGTGGCTTGACTGCCTACATCTATAACTCCAGATGGCTTGGGTGGCTACATCTATAACACCAGGTGGCTTGGCTGGCTACATCTATAACACCAGGTGGCTTGGCTGGCTACATCTATAACACCAGGTGGCTTGGCTGGCTACATCTATAACACCAGGTAGCTTGGCTGGCTAGATCTATAACACCAGGTCACCAGGTGGCTTGACTCTCCTACATCTATAACACCAGATGGCTTCTCTGGCTACATCTATAACACCAGGTGGCTTGGCTGGCTAGATCTATAACACCAAGTGGCTTGGCTGGCTACATCTATAACACCAGGTGTCTTGGCTGGCTAGATCTATAACACCAGGTGGCTTGACTCGCTACATCTATAACACCAGGCGGCATGATTGGGTACATCTATAACACCACGTGGCTTGACTGGTTACATCTATAACACCAGATGGCTTGGATGGCTACATCTGTACAACACAGTGACGTAGCTGGCTACATCTATAACATCAGGCGGCTTGACTGGCTACAAATATAACATAAGATTTCTTGACTGCCTACATCTATAAAACCAGGTCGCTTGACTGGCTACAACCATAACAAGAGGTGGCTTGCTGGCTACATTTATAACACCAGATGGCTTGGCTGGCTTTATCTATAGCACCAGGTGGCTTGACTCGCTACATCTATAACATCAAATGGCTTGACTGGCTATATCTATAACAACAGGTGGCCTGACTGGGTACATCTATAACACCAAGTGGCTTCACCGGCTACATCTTTAACACCAATTGGCTTGAGTGGCTACATATATAACAAAAGGTGGCTTGACTGGCTACATCTATAAAATCAGATGGTTTGACTGGCTACATCTATAACACCAGGTGGCTTGACTGGGTATATCTATAACACTAAGTGGATTGACTGGCTACATCATAACACCTGGTGGCTTGGTTAGGTACATCTATAACACCAGGTGGCTTGACCAGGTACATCTATAACAGCAGGTGGCTTGGTTAGGTACATTTATAACACATGATGGTTTGGCTATCTACATCTATAACACCTGGTAGCTTGGCTGGCTACATCTATAACACCAGGTTGGTTGGCTGTCTACATCAGTAACACTTGGTGGCATGGCTGGCTACATCTATAACACCAGATGGCTTGGCTAGGTACATATATAACACGTGGTGGATTGGCTAGTTAAATCTATAACTATAGGTGGCTTGGCTATTTACATCAATACCATCAGGTTGTTTCGCTAGGTACATCTATAATATCTGGTGGCTTGGCTATGTACATTTGTAACACCAGGTGGCTTGGCGAAGTACATTTATAACACCAGGTGGCTTGGTTAGTTACATCTGTAACACCAGGTGGCTTGTTTAAGTAAATATATAACACCAGGTGGCTTGTTTAAGTAAATATATAACACCAGGTGGATTGTCTAAGTAAATATATAACACCAGGTGGCTTAGCTTGGTAAAAATATAACACCTAGTAGCTAGGCTAGGTACATCAATAACACCAGGTGGTTTCGTTAGGTACATCCATTACACCTGGTGGCTTGGCTGCTACATTTATAACACCTGATGTATTGCCTAGTTACATCTATAAAACCAGGTGGCTTGGCTTGCTACATCTATAAAATCTGGCGGCTTGGCTATGTACATATATAACACATAATAGGTTGGTTAGGTACATCTATAACACCAGGTGGCTTTACTAGGTACATCTACAACACCTGGTGGCTTGGCTGGCTACGTCTATAACACCTGGTGGTTTGGCTAGCTACATCTATAATACCAGATGTCATGGGTAGGAACATCTATAACACCATGTGACATGGCTAGGTACATCTATAACACCAGATATCATGGCTAGCCACATCTATAACACCTGGTGGCTTGGCTAGGTACATCTGTAACATATGATGTCAGTGCTAGCTACGGCTATAACACCTGGTGTCTTGGCTAGGTACATCTATAACACCAGGTGGCCTGACTGGCTACCTCTATAACATCAAGTGGGTTGACTGGCTACATCTATAACATCAGATGGCTTGACTGGCTACATCTATAACACTAGGTGGCTTGTCTGGCTACATCTATAACACCTGGTGGCATGGCTAGGTACATCTATAACACCTGATGGGTTGGCTAGGTACATCTATAACACCTGATGATTTGGCTAGCTGCATCTATAACACCGGATCGCTTGGTTACTCTGAGACCTATGTAAAGATAAAAGGCTTACACTGAAACCTTCAGATCTAATTTCCGCCCACCATAGATAGTAACTTTCTCCTTTTTGTGTCAACTTCAAACTTCTTATAGCGCTAGATCCACATTAAGAATTGTTCTTTCAGTGTAAACTGTAAACAACAGGTGTCCAATTTCCTGAGTCGCAACATGTCGTAACTTAAATTATCACAAAGTAACATGCTGTAAAATGAAGCAAAATAAACTAACATGTCGCAATATGAGGTAACATAAAGTAACAAGTCGCAACATGAATTAACATAAAGTAATACGTCGCAGAAATGAAGAAGAAATGATCAGAGAATCCCAAAACAAGCTATCAAGTGGAACACAACAGGCCGAAGAAAAAGAGGCAGACCGCGTGAAACTCTGAAGAGGACATTATTAAGAGAGGCCAAATTAACAGGCATAAAATCCTTTGATGAGGTTGAAAGACTCGCCGAGGACAGGAAAAATTGGCGAACTACTTTGCGAGCCCTATGTGACGTTTAACGGCACGGGAAGGATATAAGATATAAGATAAGAATACGTCGCAACATGAAGTTACATAAAGTAACATGTCGCAACATGAAGTAACATAAAGTAACATGTCACAACATGAAGTTACATAAAGTAACATGTCGCAACATGAAGTAACATAAAGTAACATGTCGCAACATGAAGTAGCATAAAGTAACATGTCGCAACATGAAGTAGCATAAAGTAACATGTCGCAACATGAAGTAACATAAAGTAACATGTCACAACATGAAGTAGCATAAAGTAACATGAAGCAACATAAAGTAACATGTCACAACATGAAGTAGCATAAAGTAACATGTCGCAACATGAAGCAACATAAAGTAACATGGCGCAACATGAAGTAACATAAAGTAACATGTCGCAACATGAATTAACATAAAGTAACACGTCGCAACATGAAGTAACATAAAGTAACATGTCGTAACATCGGTAACACATTGTAAGACATCGTAACATGAAGTAACCTGAAGTAACATGTTGTAATACGAAGTAACATGAATTAACATGTCGTGACATGAAGCAACATGAAGTAACTTGCTGTAACCAGACGTAACTGTTAATTCAAGGATGAGTCACGTGACAACAGAATGAATAACTAACAATGACTATGAAATGGCCTAGGAACAATAGAACTTACATACAATACAGAAAGTCTTATGTGGAGAATGTACCTTGTCTGTATATAAAATGTGAACTGTTAACTTGGCTTTTAGAGCTCCAACTTGACGTCACTTCCTGGCGTCTGTAGACCTGTACCTACAGAATCTGGCTGAATGTAAGACCTGGTCTTTGTACTTTGTCCTCGTTCTTGCTTGTAGACTCCACCGGTCCTGCTAGACAGTACAAACCTACTAGTTAGTGGCTAGGGTTTATTTGACCATATGTCTTCTTCTTCTTCTTTTTCGTTCGCCCCGTGATCTTGCTAAATTTACTCCTGTGGTCCTCGATGTGTCTCGTGCCCCCCTCCCTATGGTCCCCGAGAAGCCCACAAGAGATCCCCAAAGAGGATCACAAGAGGTTCAGAGTATCGTGGGGTTTGGGCCTGAATCCTTGATGAGTCGCTGAAGCCGGGTTGCGTGACACCGTGGTTTTCGCTGCACAAATTTTATCTAGAGTTGAACTTTCTAACAGGAAAACCTCGACATATTTTGGATATCAGTATATCCCAGCCGGGTGAGAGGTGGTTGCCCATCCAGTCCAGCGTTGGACTTTCACACCGGAAAACTTCAGCGTGATCAAGATACACGAACATCCCCGTCGGGTGAGAGATGGTTGCCTATCTAGACTGCCCTGGTCCATTGTCTACGACTTCAGCGTTTTGTGGTCGTGGCAGCTACCTTTCCTAGTTGTGACCAGGACGGAGCTTTTGTCCAGGAGGACGAATCCTCGCAACTAGAAAGTTTCACTTCTTGGTTGAGCCGGTTCAGGCGCATTATCCCAGTATGGGCGTGTTTAGGACGTGACCAACCACTAGAGCAGAGGTACCGTGGCATGAGTAGTCATTAAGTTTCACTCCTAAGTTAAGCCGATTTAGGTATATTTCACAAGTATGGGTGTAATTCGGACGTGGCCAACTTCTAAGGCAGATGTGCCGTGGTATGAGTAGCTCTCGCCGGGAGACTATTGGACATACCGATTAAGCGCCGCACGGCAATCCTATTTGCTTTTTCACATTTTCTTCATTGACCGAGAAGAGTTTCACTCCACGCGCGGCATGCGAAAAATCTCTCCAGCAGTATCTTAGTTTAACCCCTGGGTTAAGCCAATTTAGGCAATCTGCCTCAGTATGGGTGTATATAGGACGTGGCCCACCTCTAGAGCACAGGTGTCGTGATTTTAGTAGTACTGACCTCAATGAATGAATGAAATGAATGAATGAATCTGACCATGCAGGTGGAAAGGCAGTACTAACTTAACTCTGTCAGATGGGGTAAAAGGCTTTTTTTCTGTTACTCCATCGGACAGAGTTAAGTCTAACACACAACATCAGACAAGCCACATCTTCTTACAGTTACAGCGAAGTGCTCTATTCATTATTAATTTTTTTAATAGCATTAAAGTGAATCTATACTTTATCTCCTTTCTCTATTTCTTCGTCCTGTATGTTTTTGTGTGATTAAGGCTCACGCCGAAACGTCAAAACAGTGTAATTGGTAAGTAATAAAGCTGCTCCTACTTTTTTTCCTAGTTTATACATTTTGGTATCACAACTTTACTGCAGTGCTTAGTGTATAGTTGTGTACTTTAAGGGCATGCATCTTTCCCATCGCAACATATGCCTGTGAGACCTGGACACTTAACAAAACAGCTGAGAAGCACATAAATGCCTTTGAATGTAAATGCTATAGAAGAATTCTCCAAATATCGTGGACACAAAAAAGAACAAATATATCTATACTACAAGAGCTTAATATTGAAGAAGGCTGGCTAGTAAAGAGGATTAAAGAGAGAAAACTTAAATATTTTGGCCACATTAAACGCCATGATAATTTAGAGAAGACCGTATTGGAAGGATACATAATGAGAAAAAGAAAGAGAGGAAGACCGAAACGAAGATGGCTGCAAGACATCGTTGATGATCTGGAAATGGATGCAGCAGCAGCAGGCCATCTTGCTCACAACCGAGAGGCCTACAGGAGTGCTGTTTGGGAGGCAAAGTTCCGCAAGGGACATGCAAAGGAATGAATGAATGACCTCAATACAACTGGTTGCGTCAGTAAATCCATTCCTTCAACATTTCCACGGCGATTCTGAGCGGCAACACTAGCCGCTTTTTTTTCATTGGCCGGGAGGAGTTTCCCACATGCACGGCAGCTGAAGAGTCTCGTCGGTAGTGGGTTTTCGGAGTTTTCCTTCTCTTAGATGAGCTACCGAACAAGACTCTCATCTACCCGAAATGTCTGGTTTTCAGGCGCCAGATATTCGCCTTTGCCCCTTCTACTGTCAGTTTGAATAGTTCCGCCACCAGCGGAGCTGGACTTGGACTGTCAGAGGCTAATTGAGACGCAAGCCTTGGAGACATTTAATTTGAGTGGAAAGCACATCGCCACCCCAAACCCCGGCTATAACAATCCTTAGAACCATGACCTTATATTTATTATGTCCGTGCATAAGACATTTTTGTAATAAGACAGTTTCGAAGACATTTTTGTAATAAACTAGATGCATATGCTGTATACAAATATATAACGTGCTCTATTAGTTTTATAGTTAAGCCCTTGATATATAATTTTAAATCTACATTTGAGTAGGTTTACATTCTTATGTTGTCCAAAGTTAAGTTAAATTCCACAAAATTGTACGCTCATGCAAAAGACCTTACTTAATTAATGCCGAACTAATGTTGATTTTTAACGTTCTTTATGCCAGGTAATACGTCCTTGTTACGTGCGTATATTACATACGATTTTATTACCTGCCCTACGTGTACGAGTGACGGCTCTTGCGAGGTCTCACTCTTACAGTCGGGCCGTCTCCCTCCGCAACAGTCGGTGATTTAATGCAGTGTTTTAGATCAAAAGCTAAACAGCTACCTGACAGGTGCTACACAAGAGTCAGCTGTGTTTGATTGAACTTTTGTTTACAGACAGAGATTATATACTGACAGTGACAGGAGATTGTCAAAAGTTGATATGTAGACAGATGTTATACTGACAGTGAAAGGAGATCGTGAAAAGTTGATATGTAGACAGATGCTGTACTTACAGTGAAAGGAGATTATCAGAAGTTGATATGTAGAGAGATGTTATACTTAAATGAGATTTTCAAAAGCTCTTTGAGAGTGAGAGAGAACGACTGGAGCAAATGTCATTTATTTTATTAGTGTTTCATTGTCTTGAAGAAGAAGAAGAAGACGAAGAAGAAGAAGAAGAAGAAGAAGTAGAAGAAGATTGATTGATTGATCTCTATTTCAAAAGGGTTAAGAATTGGGCACGCAGGCCCGTCTGACATTCTGCCCTTTATCATACATTTTTCACCCTATTCCAGACATTCTACAAATATGCTGTTCATATAACAAACATAACTAACATTGAAGCTGAGAGACATAAAATAAAATATAACATTTACGTTTCGCTCTTAAACATTCACTCAGTACAGAAGTAACTACATACATTATAAATGACTATCTACTAAACAAAATTTTCGGGACTATTCAGAAAACAATTAATTGTATTCGGTGTCTGTAAGAGCAACTTAAGATAACTTTAAAGTGTTATAATTCATAGAGCATGTAGTCGAAATCAAATAGATATTGGGAAAGCTTGTAGTTGTAGGAAGGAGTATAATTTATATTTTTTATATAGGATGGGAGGGTATTCCAAAGATGAGCAGTAGAATAACTAAAGCTTTTCTTGTAGAGATCAAGTCTAGGTTTTGGAAGACCTATGTTGTTCAAGCGTTGGCAGCACTTTGGGCTAAATTTAAACAGGTTCCATAGATAAGGCGGGGCATGCCGTGAAAAATTTGATGTACTAACTTGGCTTTGTTGAAGAGGAACATGTTCTTAAGAGGTAGTATTTTGATACGTTTGTGATGATTAGTTGTTTGTGCTTGATCTTTGTCACTAATTAGCTTTACTGCTCGCTTTTGGAGAGAGCAAAGCCTCTTTGTATTTGACACTGAGCAACCATCCTAAACTGTTGAGCAATAGTCTAAATGTGTTTGTATATGAGCTATGTAGCATATCTTCCTAGTGTCTTGATCGATGAAGTGCTTAATTTTAGCTAATTGGTATACTTTTTGTGCGATGAGTTTTGTTAGACATTGCACATGAGAGTTCCAGGTCAGGTGGTGGTCAATGATAAGACCTAGTGTCTGAAGAAGAAGAAGAAGAAGAAAGAAGAAGAAGAAGAAGAAGAAAGAAGAAGAAGAAGAAGAAGAAGAAGAAGAAGAAGAAGAAGAAGAAGAAGAAGAAGCAGAAGAAGAAGAAGAAGACGACGAAGAAGAAGAACTTACAGATTCAGGATACGTTAGTTCTTCAACATAAACGCCAGCTTAAGAAGGTACCTCACAAAGAGAAGAAGCCCGGACATTAAAACAGATGTGACAGAACAGAGAAGCCTGAGAGTGAATGTAAGGACCTGGTTGTCAGAACATATGACAGACAGTATGTATACTTTTACATCTTAACAGCTTCTTACATTTCCAACACTTTTCTTGCAGAGCATGGATGATCCCTTGAAACAATCATAAACTAGAACTCGTGGTGAGAGACTTTGATATATTCTTACCACAAGAAAATAGAATGCATGGTGAGAGAGTTTGATATATTCCTACCACAAGAAAATAGAATGTGTGGTGAGAGAGTTTGATATATTCCTACCACAAGAAAATAGAATGTGTGGTGAGAGAGTTTGATATATTCTTACTACAAAAAAAAGAATGTGTGGTGAGAGAGTTTGATATATTCTTACCACAAGAAAATAGAATGTGTGGTGAGAGAGTTTGATATATTCTTACCACAAGAAAATAGAATGTGTGGTGAGAGAGTTTGATATATTCTTACCACAAGAAAATAGAATGTGTGATGAGAGACTTTGAAATATTCTTACCACAAGAAAATAGAATGTGTGGTAAGAGACTTTGATATATTCTTACTATAAAAAAATAGAATGTGTGGTGAGAGACTTTGATATATTCTTACTATAAGAAAATAGAATGTGTGGTGAGAGACTTTGATATATTCTTACTACAAAAAACTAGAATGTGGTGTGATGGAATTTGATATATTCTTACTACAAGAACCTAGAATGTGTGGTGAGAGAATTTGATATATTCTTACTACTAGAACCTAGAATGTGTGGTGAGAGACTTTGATATATTCTTACTACAAGAAAATAGAATGTGTGGTGATAGACTTTGATATATATTTACTACAATAAATTAGAATGTGTAGTGAGAGACTTTGATATATATTTACTACAAGAAATTAGAATGTGTGGAGAGAAACTTTGATATATTCTTACTACAAGAGACTAGAATGTGTGGTGAGAGACTTTGATATATTTTTACTACAAGAAAGTATAATGTGTGTTGAGAGACTTTGGTATATTCTTACTACAAGAAAATAGAATATATGGTGAAAGACTTTAATATATTCTTACTACAAGAAAATAGAATATATGGTTAGAGACTTTAATATATTCTTACTAAAAGAAAGTAGAATATATGGTGAGAGACTTTGATATATTCTTACAACAAGAAAATAGAATATATGGTGAGAGACTTTAATATATTCTTACTACAAGAAACTAACATAACAAGATTACACATTCCTGGATACCCAACCTATATTAACAATAGTAAGGTTACACATCACGGAAAGGTCATATTAGAAAGTACCAACATCCCACACACTATCCTCGATTTAAGAAGATTAGAAAGTGAGGGATTCGAACTGCAGGCAATAAGGTTGGAGGTGGAAGAAACATCATGGCATATAGTGAACATATATGTCGGTAAGAACTGGGCAAACAATGAGGAAACATCACGGCATATAGTGAATATATATGTCTGTAACAACTAGGCAAACAATGAGGAAACATCATGGCATATAAGGAATATATATGTTGGTAACAACTGGGCAAACAATGAGGAAACATTATGGCATATAGTGAATATATATGTCGGTAACAACTGAGCAAACAATGAGGAAAGATGACCATTTATCAAGGAACTAGAAACAATGGGAAAACATGGCTGACTAATATTTGGAGAGTTTAATGCCCGTCTTAACAGCTGGGGAAATCTCACAGAAAATACACAAGACAAATCCCTGGAAAACCTGCTAACAGAGATAAATCTAAGGATAATAAACAATAGAGAAAACACAGGACTGTCGGAACACGAGGGTGACATAGTTCTAACATGAACCTAACTTTGCCATCTCCCATTATAGCATGTGAAACCAAATATAGATCTAACACACCAAGGAAGTGAACACCTCCCACGCTAAATAAGAATTATAAAAGGTAAACGAAAAAATAAGACCATAACTCACCACTCTTTCACATACAAAACAAGTAACAACAACAAATATAACAACAACAGCAACAACAAAAACAACAACAAGAAAACGCCCTGGGAAACATAAGTAAAAGAGTATTCCCAACGTCATCGCACTCAACTTCCGGTTTCCACTTTCACCCTACGTATTCCACCTTACATCTTCCACCTTCCAGTTTCCACCTTCTACCTTCCACTCTCCACTTTCCACCTTCCTCCCTCCAACTACCACCCTCCACTTACCACCTTCCACCTACCATCTACAACCTTTGATCGTCCACCTCTCTGCCCACTTCCCGCCCTCTATCTCCCACAGTCCATTCACCACTTTCCATTTCCCACACAATAATCCTCCAAATTCCAACTTTCGCCACCCACCTTCAATCATCCACCCTTTATCTAACACATCCCTCACTCCACATTGCACCCTCCACCCACCACCCTTCACCTCCCATCCTCCACCTCCCACTCTACAACCCTCCACCTTCCACCCTCCACCTTCTACCATCCACCTTCGACCATGGTGGTCGAAATGAATCGAAAAGTCGTGGCTTAAAATATTCAGAACATCAGAGAAATGTAAGAAAATAGGGAAAATGCATGACCCAGCCATCAATATCAAAGTCATGTCTGAGGGAGACATGAAAGACGCATCACAAGCCTTCAGAAACTTAGCAGTCCATGCCAAGAAATTGAGCTTGGAAGAATTCATCAACGAAATAGTAAAGGACATATCCCTGTAAACATTCTAGGGACTCCATAATAGCATGTCTAACAAACAGAAAACCGGCGACACTGGGCCCCTGCAAGATGATACGGGCCAAGAACTAAACTCTGATACAGAGAGAGGCCAGAACTTTTCACAAGATATCTTCAACAAACTGATCAAACAAACTGGGAAGCCAGACAAACAACGTTGAAGATCAGAGAAGGAATAATGTCCATAGAACAGCACACAAACATCATACTCGAAGAAAAGGGCACACAGATATCATACTCGAAAAAGAGAGCACACATACATCATACTAGAAGAAGAGGGCACACAGACATCATACTCGAAGAAGAGGGCAGACAGACATCATACTCGAAGAAGAGGGCACACAGACATCATACTCGAAGAAGAGAGCACACAGACATCATACTCGAAGAAGAGGGCACACAGACATCATACTAGAAGAAGAGGGCAGACAGACATCATACTAGAAGAAGAGGGCACACAGACATCATACTCGAAGAAGAGGGCACACAGACATCATACTCGAAGAAGAGGTGAGACGAGTCATCAATTCTTCTAAGGACAGTCCCCCAGGAACTGAAGGAGTAAGAAACAGTTGAAACAAATTTGGAAACAGAGATTTAAAGTATAATCTCAGACTTCATTCTCAGTATAAAAACGGGGATAAACTCAAAAGAATGGAACCATATCCACCTCGTAGCTCTGCCTAAAGCAATCAGGAATTACATATAGTTATCAGGTCACCGAAACAACATACTCAGAAACATACAGAAAACTGATGGAACAAAACTGTAGCCACAAAATTCTCACAACCACTTTAAAATAATGGTAAACTACCGAACACAATGAGAGGATATCAAACATGAAGAAACATCACCATGAACACAGCCATAATGGCGTCTAAAGTATACGAGGGGTTCCAAAAGAAAGATGAAACAATCCTTGTGACCCTTTGACCTGGAGGATGTATACAACCAAGTGAATAACACCACCTACTTATACTAATGTTGGAACTAGAGGACGTGTACAAGCGAGTAGATTACACCACCCTTCTTACACTAATACTGGAACTAGGCACTGGTTTGTCAGATCCACAGCTACATCTTAAACAGAACTATGGCTATGAAATATATATCCTGGACATCTAACCAACTAAGATCCATCTAGGTCTCCTTCAAGTATCCACACTCTTACCAGTATATACAACATATACACAAAGGGACTAGCTCAATTGAATCACACAGGCTCTTGATGATTTTTAACCTTTGTGGAAGATATAGCAATATAAACACAAGGTCGAAATCGCCAAGAGGTAGCAAACATTGTACAAAAACAAGAGACCTCGTCACGACCTGGTGCAAAGATCACAACTTGTCAGTCAACCCAACTCAAGCCACAATATTATGATGCTCCTTGGATAACTCAACTAAAGACAAACTATTATTGTCCTCCTTGGATAACTCAACTAAAGATAAACTATTATTGTCCTCCTTGGATAACTCAACTAAAGACATACTATTATTGTCCTCCTTGGATAACTCAAATAAAGACAAACTATTATTGTCCTCCTTGGATAACTCAACTAAAGACAAACTAGTATTGTCCTCCTTGGATAACTCAGCTAAAGACAAACTATTATTGTCCTCCTTGGATAACTCAACTAAAGACAAACTATTATTGTCCTCCTTGGATAACTCAAATAAAGACAAACTATTATGTCCTCCTTGGATAACTCAACTAAAGACAAACTAGTATTGTCCTCCTTGGATAACTCAGCTAAAGACAAACTATTATTGTCCTCCTTGGATAACTCAACTAAAGACAAACTATTATTGTCCTCCTTGGATAACTCAAATAAAGTTAAACTATTATTGTCCTCCTTGGATAACTCAACTAAAGACAAACTAGTATTGTCCTCCTTGGATAACTCAACTAAAGACAAACTAGTATTGTCCTCCTTGGATAACTCAACTAAAGACAAATTATTATTGTCCTCCTTGGATAACTCAACTAAAGACAAACTATTATTGTCCTCCTTGGATAACTCAACTAAAGACAAACTAGTATTGTCCTCCTTGGATAACTCAAATAAAGACAAACTGTTATTGTCCTCCTTGGATAACTCAACTAAAGACAAACTAGTATTGTCCTCCTTGGATAACTCAACTAAAGACAAACTATTATTGTCCTCCTTGGATAACTCAACTAAAGACAAACTATTATTACCTCATTGGATAACTCACCTAAAGCCATACTATTGTGGTGGTCCTTGGATATCCGAACATCACAATACGAAAAGTCCGGGGTGCACTAGGAAAACACCAACATAGGAAGATGTGACACTCTAAGATACTTGGGGATCACCTGTCACAGACGCCTATCTTTTCAGCAACACGTGGACGAGACGAGACGATATCAGAAGCAAAGAAATGTCTAGCAGCACTGAAAATAAAAGCAAATATAGGGCTATCATTTGTTTTGTCTTGTCTTCTCTTGTCTTGTCTTCTCTTTTCTTGTCTTGCCTTGTCTTGTGCTATCTCCCAATAACTGCGAGCTGGGGATCTTTGTAGCCGATGCTGTGAAGGAAGCAGACCATCGTATCAGCTTTGGAGACAGTTATGGCAGCTTTATGTCCCGGATTGCAGCTAAAATAGAGGTAGGAGGTGGCAATACTTCTTTAGCAGACTTACCACCACGAGGATTATCACGATCCCTGCCCAGTTTGCCAATCTTGACCTGTTACTGAGGGCACCGCCGGAAAGGTGGGACAGGGTCTCGATCAACTAGGTTCGCTACCCCTAACGCTAGCATGTCAGCTATGGGTCGCTGATTGTCTTATCGGACAGAGTCTTGAACTCATGGGCGTACCACAAGAAAAATCTCTATTCTGGACAATGAAAGGTTAGAATACGTCCTCGGCTTGCTCACCTTATCAACAAACCAAACAACCCGGCTAGAAAGAATTCTAAATAAACCAATGAAAATAGTGCTCGGATGTCCCAGAGACCCACGGGTTGGTGCCATGCCACATATGTTGAACATACCCAGTATGAAAACTCAACATAAATGCGCCCAAGTCAAAGAGTATATACGAATGAAGAGCATGAAAGACCTCCCACTGAAGAAAGAGATTCAGACACACAAAGGCACTCTGGTGAAAAGATGTCAGTCACGGATGTCGGAGTCTGAAAAAACCATGAGGGCAGATATGTAATCCTGAGATAATCCACATGGCTGACATCTGTGTGGATGGGAGAAAATATCCACAGCTTACCAAAGTCCACATATGGCTAGGTCGAGAATTCCGAGTAGTCATAAACTGGCAAGCAAACCAGCAACCATCTCCAGTCATAAACTAGCTAGCAAACTAGCACCCATCTCCAGTCATAAACTTAACAGATTAACATAACATGATCCAAAAAAAAAGGTCCACACGCAGCTAATTGTTAGCCAAATTAAAAGAGCAGTCAATCTCTCCTCCTTCCTCCCTACCTCCCACCTCCCAAAGCACCCCACCCCTCCACATGGATTTATTGCCCACGACATTCCAGCATCAAGGGCATTGAAATGTCAGATCAACTGGAAAGCAAAGCAACCAACCTGGCTATATATGGACAAAGAAGACTTTATAACAGACATTATATTAACATTACAATAAGAGAAGCAAACAAATGTGTGAATGTAGCAGCTATCACTAAAGAGTATGAGAAAGAGACAGAGAGAAGGGCAGCGGCAGACAATCAGAACTTTGTGGAAAAGATGGAACTGTGTACAGCCAATGTGGCCTTGGAAGCATCTCCCAACATACACTACGGACAACACTGAGGATAAAGGCTGAGCACATGTGGGAGTGTCCTGAGTGTAAGGAGACCCATCTCTAGGCCAGCACCAGAACCAGGCCATTATTCTTCATGTTCAGGCTCTTGATACACGGAACATATAAAATATATGTATTACTATTATTATTATTATTAATTATTATTATTATTAATATTGTAAGTTTATTATCTGTCTTCAGTTCAAGAGGTCTTAGATCCGGCCGTCTATTTGTATTTGTTATATCATAACATCTCTGTACCACGTGTTGGCAATGTTCATTCTGAGCCCTCTTTCGACTAAAATAAAAACATGCTGTATCAGTGTTTCATACTTTTTTCCTAATGTCTGTTACAATGTTCAACGTTCATTACAAACTTGATCCATCTTATGAAATGGTCAAGTTTGATATCAACAGATCTAGTTTTGTTGTATACGATGAAAACTGAATTATGTAGAATGTATCTACAAAGATAAAGACTTTAGTTTCAGAGTTGACAAGCACAGATAGAGGTACAGGTTTACAACATCTGGGAAGCAATAAGGCTTGTACATTGCAAAGTAGGGAACAGAATATAAAATAAAATTAAAGAACAAGAAGACTACCAAATAATCATCCAATTATTGCGTTGTCTTGATGTAGCCAGGCAGATGCGTGCCCCAATAGAGTTAGAGTTTCTAACCTCAATTATCTTGTTATAATATTTGTATTTCTTACATCTAAATTGACTATTAAAGTTCAATGACATTTTCCCATACTGAGCTACACAGTTAGAGTTCAAGTCGCCATTTAAATATATATATATATATATATATATATATATATATATATATAAGAGCTGAAAAAAATGCGAAGGACAGGCATTTGTGGAAAACCCTTGCAGAAGCCCCATGTGCCCTGGGCACTTAAGGTTCAGAGATATATATATATATATATATATATATATATATATATATATATATATATATGGCGTGGATAATAACTGCTCAGCTATTATGAAGGTATGCGAGGAAAAATGTCTGTGACATATATTGACTTGATAAATCACATATTCTACAATTATAATTTTAGAGAATTTCTGAGCTATTCAGCACTTCAGCTGTGATACCAGAATGTATAAAATAGGAAAAAAGTAGGAGCAGCTTTATTACTTAACGATTACAAAGTTGTGACGTTTCGGCGGGCGCCTTAATCATACAAAAACATACAGGACGAAGAAATAGAGAGAGAGGAGATAATGTATAGATTCACATGAATACTATTATAAATTTTTTTTTTAAAGGAGTACTTAGCTGTAAATTGTAAGGTGTGGCTTGTCTGGCGGTGTGTGTCAGGAATGGATCTGGTAGGACGTGGAAATTGTTTAAATAGAGACCTGTGACATGTGGTCGGTGGGTTGTAACTGGGGGTGGTGGATGGGGAACCGGAGAGGGGAGAGAGAGTGAAGCAATACCGACCTAGCTAGGATAAATTGAAACAGGTGATTGGGGAAGAGGGGTTGCAGAGAAGAGGGGTTGCAGAGAAAATAGCGGGGTTGCAGAGTGATGCTGTGAGGAAGTTTGAAAAGTAAGAAGGGGTGGATTTAGTGGAGAGGTACTATAATGATTGAAGAAGATGATGTTACGTGTAACTAAACAGCGAGTTTAACCCATGTGGTTCCAGCGTCCCATAATTTTGAATGCAGCGGTTCTCAAGTGCCAGGTAGCTTGTGTCATCTGCGTGACACTGTTTAATGGCTGTTACCAGAAAATCAGATTTGCCTCTGTGGTTGGGGCCATTGAAATGATTTGGGACTGGTTTCGAAGCATACTGGGCGATGTCGTACATATGTTTTTGCATGCGGTCCCCTAATCTGAGGCCAGTCTCACCGATATATGTTATCCTGCATCTTTTGCAAACGATGACATATATCACATTTCGGGACTTGCATGTGAATCCCTCATGAAGAGTGAGGATAGTTTTGGGAAAGGTGATTGTTTTCGTTTCCCAAACTACAGGGCAGGTAATGCAGCGGGGTCGGTTATATTTTCTGGTGCCAACATATGTAAGGATCTGCTTCAAGTGGCTGTGGACGAGGATGTCCTTAAGGTTTGGCTCACGTTTGTATGCCAATAGGGGTGGATCAGAGAAAATGTCACGAGTGTCGGAGTCGAGGTGGATTATCGGCAGATGACGATAAAGAATTTTCTTAACCATCTGACCATGCGGGTGGAAAGCCAGTACTAACTTAACTCTGTCAGATGGAGTAACAGGCTTTTTCCTGAATATTTCTTTGCGGCTCACTAGTTGGATACGGTTGAAGGCTTTACGAAGGACCTTTTCTGGGTAGTGGCGATGACGGAAAAATTATAGTAACTTGATGGACTGATCTATAAAGTCCAAATTATCCTGACATATGCGGCGAAGACGGAGGAGTTGGGAATATGGGATGGAGTTCTTACAGGCCTCAGGATGGGAGGAGGTGTAAAGCAAATAGGTGTGGCTATCGGTGGGCTTGTAAAATACAGAGGTGACAAGCCCGTTTGTGCAATAGAAATTTTAATGTCTAAAAACTTAAAGACTTGTCAGAGATTTCGTAAGTGGATTTTATGTCGTTATTGAGTATATTGGCGAATTCAATACATTTTTTAAGGTCTGCATGTGGTATACTTGTAATTACAATGCCATCATCGATGTACCTTTTATAGAATTCTGGAAATCTGCCAGTGTAGGTTTCCCATAATTTGACTTCCAGAAAGCCCATAAATAGACATGCATAACTGGGACCCATTTTCGTTGCCATGGCAACACCACTAATGTGCTCGAAGTATTCGCCGTTGAATTCGAAAGAATTTAGGTTTAGTACTAGCTCTGTAAGTCTGATTATGGTGTCAGTGTTAGTTGTGGGGTGAGGGTCTTTGTCGAGAAAATGGCGGAGTGCTAAAAGTCCATCCTCATGGAGGATAGAAGTGTATAGGGAGCAGACATCAAGGAGAAAGGTGTGATAGGTGTGGTGTTGAGAGAGTGTGTTTGTATCAAAAATTGTTAATGCGTTGTTGGTGTCTTTAAAAAAGGAGGGTAGTTTGTGTACAAGAGGCTAGAAAATGCTATCTAAAAAATCAGAAATGTGCTCAGTGGGGCATGAACACGCTGATACAATGGGGCGTCCAAGATTACCTGGTTTGTGGATTTTAGGAAGAAGATAGAAGGTGGGTGTGCCTAAACAGCTGTCCTTAACGTGAAGAGAAACGGGTAGGAGGCCACCTTCTGTGATTAGGTCTTTAATGGTTGCTTCCACTATGTCATTATTTGAACGGGTAGCATCGTTTTTCGCTGGGGCATAGAATTTTGTATTGCTGAGTTGGGACATTCCTTCCGCGATATATAAATCTTGTTTCCAAACTATGAGATTGGTGGATTTATCTGCTGGTTTGATCACCATATCGCTTCGACGCCTCAGGCTGGACAATGCCCTGGACTCTCCCTTATTTAGGTTAAAATGTCGAATTTTTGGTGGTTTGAGGTTAAGGATCTCACGCCACGTCGTATCAGTATAAAGATCTAAAGCTTGGGAAGCCCCGGGTGAAGGTGTCCAGCTATATTTATGGTGGTCGTAACGTGCAAATGGGTTATCAGGGTCTTGTGTGAGATGGTTGGACTCTTTGTCAGCAAAGTGATATTTAAGTCTTAGTTGACGGTGGAAATGTTTAACATCGGGGAGTAAAAAATAGCGATCACACCGAGGGCGGGTGGGAATAAATTTAAGGCCTTTGGCGAGAACTAGTTTTTCATCATCACAAAGGGGCAAGTCAGGGGGAATACAAACTACACTAGAGGCTAGAGGAGGATGAGAAGAAGATGGCGTATCATCTGAGGACGAGAGTTCGAACTGAGTCAGAAGTCACGTGACTGTTTTTTTTCAGATTTTTATTTATTCCTTTCATAGATCCTGGTGTTACAGTTTTTTCTGTCCTTGTGCAATCAAGCGGGAGAAAATAAAAATGTGCTTTCTTTGTCCGTGTAATCATTTGTTTCAAATTTCTGGACAGTGTAAGAAAAAATGTTTTGGGCTTACAAAAGCTTTGTAAATACTTTTCAACAGTTCTTATAGATTTTTCTCTCTTTAAAGTTGTTGAAGTATTAAATATTTTGGCTGTGGTAGTTGGGTTACATTCAGGTTTAACAGGGCTGAAAAAAAGTTTTCAAATGTTAAAAGTAAATCAATAGAATCTAGTAAACAGAACTCGTTTTGAGACTTGAAAGACAAGTTTCATGATAAATATTTTCGGTTCTCTCCCCACTATACCTACAAGTTTCATGATAAATACTTTCGGTTCTCTCCCCTCTATACCTACAAGTTTCATGATAAATACTTTCAGTTCTCTCCCCTCCATTAAGACAGCTCTCACACATATCAACATAACATCATTTTGTCTTATAAATTTCACTCTTTCCTTATGTTTAGAACCACTGAACTTCGTATATTAGTACAGTCTTCCGAGAATAAAAGTGAAAGAAAAATGTATTCTCTGCTCTTTCTTGTATTTACAAGAAAGTCATTGAGTTATAAAGTAGATATCAGTCCCAGAGTCGGATCTTACAACTCTCCTGGGTGGGCTCACGATATTTTTCAGTTACTATGTCATCTTTCCGCCACTGATTCTCTTTTATAGAAAAGAGAAATGACAACTGCGGTAAAACCAGTTCTAGTGATAAAAATAGATGAAAGTGTAATGTTCTGATTTGCAAAGAGAATGAATGAATGAATAATCTTTATTTTTAAAGGGTAAAGAATTGGGCACGCAAGCCCGTCTTACATTCTGCCCTTCATCACTCCATCTTTCATTCTTCCCACACACTTGATTTAGTACAAAAATACAAATTAAATTAGGAAAAAACATATCAAAAGAGTGTAAGATTTAACTACTACATTCAAATTAAAAGAGAAGAAGTAATTAACCTAATAAAATAGCACTCACGCACACATACACACGCAGACATATACATAAACAAAAATATATTGTAAATATAGATCTTCTAATATATGTTTTTTAAAAGACATTAAAATAATTTCTAACAATATCTAATAAGTTGCTTTTCTAACTATATCATTTTAGTATTTGATGGCTGGCGAGTCACGTGTTGAGAGAGTGCTGGATATTCTATGGAGGCATATAATTACAAGCAAGTAAATAATGAAACAGTTTTGAGTTAAAGGATGAAGTATTACCAATGGATTTTAAATGGTAGGGGAGGGCGTTCCAGAGCTGTAATGCAGAGTATGCAAGGCTTTTCTTGTACAGATCAATCCTGGGTTTAGGAAGAAGACAGTTTTTTAAACGCTGGCTATGTTTAGTATTATACGTAAACAGTGACCACAAGTAAGGCGGAGCACTGTGCGACATAATTCTCTGAACAAACATAACTTTGTTAAAAATGTTCTATTTTTGAGGGGTAGAATTTTGAGTTGTTTGTGTTGATCTACAGTCTGTACTGGGTGTTTGTCACAAATAAGATTTAGTGCTCTCTTGTGAAGTGAGTGGAGCCTTTTTGTGTTTGAGACTGAGCATCCATCCCAGATTGTGGAACAGTAATCTAAGTGTGCTTGTATGTGTGATATGTAGTATATCTTTCTTGTGTCTTTGTCGATAAAGTGTTTAATTTTGGCTAATTGGTAAACTTTCTGTGCAATCACGTTTCTTATGTTTTGTACGTGAGAATTCCAAGTTAAATGCTGGTCAATGGTGAGTCCTAGGGTTTTATGTTCATGAACATTTTCTATTGCCTTAGTCCAAGCACAAAGCTGTAGTGAAGTTTTTGTTGCATTCTGCGGTTTCAGTCTTGTAGTAATGAGCATGGATTTTGTTTTGTTGGTGTTTATCAAATAACCATTTTTATTACTCCATTTAATCAAACTGTTTATATCATTTTGGAGCGTTGTCTGTAGTTTATTGATGTCTTTCCAACTAGAGATGGAAAGAGTGGGTAGAAACAAGAAGGAAGGAAAGCAAGATGACCACGTACAAATGAGGAATTTACACCAATCCAATATTTCGGCGAAAGTCCTTTTCAAGGGTCACATACAGAAACAACAAATATGTTTCCGTCTTTCAAACTATGAGGAGGCGAAAAAGTAAAATCTATATTTTAAAATCTATTTTTCGTGTTTCTCTGTTATGTTGTTTCTCTATGTGATCCTTGAAAAAGGCTTTTGCCGAAATATCGAATTATTGTATGTTCTTCAGTTGTCTGTGCTTATAATGTTTTCCGTCATTCTCGTGGCTATCCACTTTCCTCACTCTTTCCATCTCTTTCTTTCTTACAAGTAGAACACAGCCCGTCATGTCAGCTTTTCTTTTATTATTGTTCTTTGTGGTCTTTTACTACGAGCATGCTGGAATTGATGTTAATATTCTTCTGATTTAGTGGGGCTTGTGTTTAACTTGTCGTTATCATGTGAGTCTGTTTTCTCTTTTTCTAGTCTTTCTTCTCTTCTTTCTATTGTGTGTGTCAACTGGTGTTTAACTTGGCATCATCATGTGAGCTGTTTTCTATTTTCTAGTCTTTCTTGTTGCGAATCCCCTGGACAGCAAAAATAACTAATGAAGAATGTAGGAGAAGAGCTGGAGAGACAAAAAACCTTGTCAAAAAGATAAGAGAGAGAAAATGTACTTTCATAGGACATGCAGTGAGAAGAGGGGACATTGAAAATATTATAACAACAGGAAAAATAGAAGGAAGAAGATCAAGAGGAAGACCAAGAGAAATGATACTGGACAGTCTGACGGGATGGTGTGAGAGGAGATCACCAACTGAACTGATGGCCTGCATGAAGGATCGGATACTCTGGAGAAGCATAATAGCCAACGCCAGTCGGCACGGCACATGATGATGATGATGAGTCTTTCTTGTCTTCTTTCTATTGTGTGTGTCAACTAGTCTTTGTTCTCTTCTTTCTATTGTGCGCGTCTATTGGTTTAATGTTATGTTCTTTCTCAGGGTAGCTATTTTCTCTCTCTCTCCCTTTTCATCTCTCTGAATCTCTCGTTCTCTCTCTTTCTCTCCACTCTCTTCTTCCATTTATCTCATTTCTCTCCTTTCTTTAGAAGAGAAATCATTCATTTTTTTCTATACTCTATTTGGACTGTTTATCAAATTTATTTATCACGTATACTACACTAATAGTAATAACTCTGAGCTAGGGGAACATCATGTTATATAATCATTATATATATATATATATATATATATATATATATATATATATATATATATATATATATCCGTATTAACTCTGAGGAAGGAGAAACAACATGTTATATAATCATTATATATGTCGGTAATAACTCTGTGTTGTGGAAACATTGTCATATAATCATTATATATGTCGGTAATAACTCTGTGTTGTGGAAACATTGTCATATAATCATTATATATGTCGGTTATAACTCTGTGCTGAGGAATACATCACGTCATATAATCAATATGTATGTTAGCTATGGCTTGCTACCCTAGATTCTAGACTGTCAACTATGCGTCACTAATTGTTTATTGGGACAGCCTCTTGACCTCCTGGGAATATCACAGCAAAATCCTCTGGACACTGAAAGCGTCTTGACCTCCTGGACATATCTCAACAAAAATCTCTACTCTGGACAATGACAGGGTCTTGACCTCCTGGACATATCACAAGAAAAAACTCTACTCTGGACAATGAAAGCGCTGATAATATCAAGGTTAGAATATGTCCTGGACATGCTCACCTTATCAACAAACCAAACAACCCGGCTACAAAGAATTCTAAATAAAGCAATGAGAATAGTGTTCGGATGTCCCAGAGACCTATCGGTTGGTGCCATACCACACGTGTTGAACATACCCAGTATGCAAACTCAACATAAATGCTCCCAAGTCAAAGAGTCTATACGAATCAATAGCATGAAAGACCTCCCACTGAAGAAAGAGATTCAGACACACAAAGATACTCTGGTGAAAAGAGGTCAGTCACGGATGTCGGAGGCTGAAAAAATCATAGGACAGATATGTAATCCTGAGATAATCCCCATGGCTGACATCTGTGTGGATGGGAGAAAATATCCACAGCTTACCAAAGTCCACATATGGCTAGGTCGAGAATGCCGAGTAGAATGAGAAATCAAAGATCAAATCATCAGACAGCCCAGCTCAGATGACCATGTAATACACACAGATGGATCGGTCACGGCCGGACAAAGAAGAGGTTGGGAATTCGAGGTTTATCGCAATGGACCCCTCAACGACAGAGAACCTGAAGTCTTCGCCACAACTACATCCAGCATGAGGATAGAAAAAGCAGCAGCCACTCGACTCATAAACTGGCTAGCAAACTAGCAACCATCTCCATTCATAAACTGGCTAGCAAACTAGCAACCATCTCCAGTCATAAACTGGCTAGCAAACTAGCAACCATCTCCAGTCATAAACTATCTAGCAAACCATCAACCGTCTCCAGTCATAAACTTGCTAGCAAACCACCAACCATCTCCAGTCATAAACTGGATAGCAACCCAGCAACCATCTCCAGTCATAAACTGGCTAGCAAACCACCAACCATCTCCAGTCATAAACTTAACAGATTAACATAACATGCTAAAACAAAGTACACACTTGGCAAGTTGTTAGCCAGACTAAAATAACCACAAATCTCCCCACTTTTGTCCTTACCTTCCACCCCCTCCCCCAATGGATTTATTGCCCATTACATTCCAGCATCAAGGTCAAGGAGATGTCAGATCCGCTTCAAAGCAAAGCAACCAGCCTAAACAGCCTATATATAGACAAAGAATACTTCATAACAGACAATTTATTAACATTACAAGAAGAGAAGCAAACAAATGTGTGAATGTAGCAGCTATCACTAAAGAGTACGAGAAAGAGGCAGAGAGAAGGGCAGCGGCAGACAATAAGAATTTTGTGGAAAAGATGGAACTGTGTGCAACCAATGTTCCCTTGAAACCATCTCCCAACATACACTACGGACAACACTGAGGATAAAGGCTGAGCACATGTGGGAGTGTCCTGAGTGTAAGGAGCCCCATCTCTAGGCCAACACCAGAGCCAGGCCATTATTCTTCACGTTCAGGTTCTTGGTACACAGGACATATAAAATATATGTATTATTATTATTATTAATATCATTGTCAGTTGTATATCTTTCTTCAGTTCAAGAGCTCTTAGTTCCGGCCGTCTAATTGTATTTTTTATATCACAACATCTCTGTACCACGTGTTGGCAATGTTCATTCTGAGCCCTCTTTCGACTAAACAAAAAACGCTGTATTAGTTTTTCATACTTGTTTCCTAATTTCTGTCCGGCTACAATTCTTACTATTCATTACAGTCTTGATTCATCTTATGACATCTTCCAGTTTGATATCCACAGATCTAGATTAGTTGTACATAATGAAAAGCGAATTATATAGAATGTGGTTACACAGGTAAAGACGGGGACTTTAGTTTCAGAGTTGGCAACCACAGATACATGTAAGGACGCGGACTTTAGTTTCAGAGTTGGAAAACACATATAAAGACTGGGACTTCAGAGTTGGCAACCACAGATAGAGGTAAAGACGAGGACTTTAGTTTCAGAGTTAGCAACCATAGATAAAGGCAAAGACGGGGACTTTAGTTTCAGAGTTGGCAACCACAGATACAGGTAAAGACGGGGACTTTAGTTTCAGAGTTAGCAACCACAGATGCAGATAAAGACCGGGACTTTAGTTTCAGAGTTAGCAACCACAGATACAGGTAAAGACGGGGACTTTAGTTTCAGAGTTAGCAACCACAGATGCAGATAAAGACCGGGACTTTAGTTTCAGAGTTAGCAACCACAGATACAGGTAAAGTCTGGGACTTTAGTTTCAGAGTTAGCAACCACAGGTGCAGGTAAAGGCGGAGACTTTAGTTTCAGAGGTGACAACCACAGATACAGGTAAAGACGGGAACTTTAGTTTCAGAGTTGGCAACCACAGATACAGGTAAAGACGGAGACTTTAGTTTCGGAGTTAGCAACCACAGATACAAGTACAAGTTTACAACATCTGGGAAGCAATGAGGCGTGTACACAGCAAAGTAGGGGAACTGAAGATAATATAAAATTAAGGAACAAGAAGATTTTCAAATAATCATCCAATTATTGCCTTGTCTTGGTGTAGCTAGGCATTTGCGTGCCCCACTAGAGAGTTTCTAACCTCAATTATCTTGTTATAATTGTTCTCTTTCTAACATTTAAATTGACTGTTTCAGTTCAAAGACATTTTACTATACGTAGCTACGCAAATAGAGTTTCAGTAGCCATTTAAAGGTTATATATATATATATATATAATGGCGTGGATAATAACTACTTCACTAATATGAAAGTATGCGAGAGAAAATGTCTGTGACATATATATGACTTGATAAATTACATATTCTACAATTATAATTTTAGAGATTTTCTGAGGTATTCAGCTCTTTCTAATAACCAAATTCAGGTTTAGTTTTTGCACTAAATATTCTTTTAGCGTTAATAATTTTAAACCAATATATGAGCTTTTTTAATGACCTAAACTGGATCTGACCTTTATAGTTAAAATGAAAAAGACTTATTGTAATTACTGTTGTACTTATCGCAGCAAAGTCCAGTTCCTACTACGATACAAGATCTTATATATAACCTGGCAAGAGGAAGTAAGTTTGTCAGAATCTTAGTATTACTGGTCTATACTGAGTCAGAAGTCACGTGACTGCTTTTATTCAGATTTTTATTTATTCTTGTCACAGATCCTGATGTTACAGTTTATTATGTCCTTGTATAATCAAGCGGGTAAAAATAAAAACTTGCTTTCTTTGTCCATGTAATCATTTCGTTAAAATTTCTTGACAGTGTAAGAAAACACATATGTTTTAGCTGACATAAGCATACGACATACTTTTCAACATTTCTTACGTTTTTTGTCCCTTTAAAGTCACTGAAGCGTTGAATATTTTGAGTGTGGTAGTTGGTGTGCATTCAGGTTTAACAGATCACAATAAAAGTTTTGAAATGTTACAAATAAACCAATAAAATCTAGTAAATATAACTTATTTTGAGACTCGTCTTTTCCTATTCACTGTTTCCACTGTTTACTTTTGTCCGCGTCTTGTTCTAGTGTCATGGAAGTTCTATAACTTTCTCTTCCTTGCTTCTCCTTTAAAATAAATATTATTCATCCATTCATTCACTGATTCATTTATTCATTAATTCTCCATTTTTCTCCATTTTTTTTAACCAGCACTCTCAACACGTGGCTCGTCAGCCATCAAGTATTAGAATGACATGGTTGGAAGAGCAACTTGTTAGATATTGTTGGAAATTGTTTTGGTGTTTGTTAAGGAAAACATATGTTGGAGGATCTGTATTTGCAATGTATTTTTGTTTATATATATATATGTCTGCGTGTGTATGTGTGCGTGAGTGCTATTTTATTAGGTTAATTACTTCTTCTCTTTTAATTTGAATGTAGTAGTTACATCTTACACTCTTTTGATATGTTTTTTCCTAATTTAATTTGTATATTTGTACTAAATCAAGTGTGTGGGAAGAATGAAAGATGGAGTGATGAAGGGCAGAATGTAAGACGGGCCTGCGTGCCCAATTCTTTACCCTTAAAAAAAAAAAGATTATTCATTCATTCATTTTGTCGCTATTCGGTCTTATTATTTTTACTGTATATTTTCGTAAGCATATTCATTAATAATAATAATAATAATAATAATCACAATAATCATTATTTACAAGTCTATGCTTCACTTTATTGCTCAGTTACTTTCTTGTAAATACTAGAAAGGACAGAGAATACATTTATTCTTTCACTTTCATTCTCGGAAGATTGTACTAATATATTCAGTTGTTTCTAAACATAAAGAAAGAGTGAAATCTACAAGACACAAGTATGTTATGTTGATGTGTATGAAAGTTGTCTGCATGGAGGGGAGACAACCGAAAGTATTTATCATGTAACTTTTCGGCATAGAAGGAAGATAACCGAAAGTATCTATTATGAAACTTGTCTGTATGGAGTTGAGATAACCGAAAGTATTTATCATAAACTCGTCTTTCAAGTCTCAAGATGAGTTATATTTACTAGATTTTAATAATTTATTTGTAACATTTCAAAATTTTTTTATGATCTGTTAAACCTGAATGCACACCAACTATCACAGCCAAAATATTCAACACTTCAGTGATTTTAAAGAGAGAAAAACCCATAAGAACTGTTGAAATGTATGTCGAAGGCTTATGTCAGCCGAAAACATATGTTTTCATACACTGTCGAGAAATTTGAAGGAAATGATTTCAAGGACAAAGAAAGCAAGTTTTTATTTTTTCTCCGCTTGATTTCAGAAGGACAGAATAAACTGTAACACCAGGATCTGTGAAAAGAATGAATAAAAATCTGAATAAAAGCAGTCACGTGACTTCTGACTCAGTATAGACCAGTAATATTAAGACTAACTTACTTCCCCTTGCCGGGTTATATATATATATATATATATATATATATATATATATATATATATACTCACGGAAAAAAAGTAAGTGTGCAGTGGTGTTAAGCGCACCAATCACGCTGTCATGAGTTAACTGAAATCAGATTTGGCACGAAGTTTTGTCTGAGTGTTGTCCACTTCTCCGTGCTGCACGAAGTTGATCGCACTATTCATGGGGAGATAACCACAGCTCCAGTGAAATCACCTGAGTGCGTGATCCATGATTGGTTACTGACCACGGATAAAATGAGGGTAGGTGTGTAATTCTGTTCTCAGAGATCTCTTCACGTAATCGTTGAAGAAAGGAATAGTGGAATTCCAATATAAACATCTTTTTTCATCATGCCAAGATTGAATGAACATCAGCGAGAAATAGCTGTTGGGATGTTAATTGCTGGATCAACAGTAGCAGCAGTATCTCAATATTTTAATGTTCCAGAAACACAATATCACGCCTTCAAAGTCGTTGTAACCAAAATGGTTCCGTTGCTGACCGCCATAGAAGCGGCAGACCACGAGTTACCACCCTTGCACAAGACCGTTACATCCACCTCATGCACCTTCGTAACAGGTTTCTCCAGGCAACATGGACTTCCTGCAACATTCCAGGTGTAAGACGTGTGTCGGGCAGGACAGTGAGAAACAGACTCAGAGAGGTAAATCTCTTACCTCATAGGCCTGCAGTTAGACCGGTACTGACAGTTCGCCACAGACAAACCCGCTTGAACTGGGCCAGGCACCATGTGGCATGGCCTTATCATCAATGGAGACGGATCCTATTCACTGATGAGTCCAGATTCTATCTGCAAGGCCATGAAGGGCGTGCTTTAGTGTACCGGCGAAGAGGAGAACGCTTTGCGAATAACTGTGTGCTAGAGGTGGATAGGAGAAGAGGAGGCAGTGTAATGGTTTGGGGAGGAATTTCCTATGCTGACCGAACAAACCTAGTCTTCCTCAATGGCAACCTTACAGGTTTACGATATAGGGACGAAATCATTACACGCCACGTAATGCCTTTTCTGGATACTAATAGACAAGACCTGATACTACAGCAGGATAACGCTCGTCCACATGTCGCACGTGTGGTCAGGGACCACTTTCAGCAGCACCAGATTACTGTCTTGCCACGGCCAGCAGTTTCACCGGACCTATCACCTATGGAGCACATTTGGGATGAACTGGACCGCAGGTTGCGAAGACGACACAATCGTCCTGGAAACCACCAAGAATTAGCCCAAGCGTTGCAAGAAGAATGGAATAACATGTCTCAATAACTGATACAACGTGTCATTGGTTCGATGAGAAGGCGGTGTCAAGCAGTGATAACTGCCCGAGGAGGACACACACGATATTGAAACCTTGATTTTCTGTGGTGAGCCACATTACATGAGCTTTTTTTTTTTTTTTTACTTTTTTGTGACATGTGACTGGCCTGAAAGTTATCATTTTATCTGTTATTGGATAATCAAACATAGCGTGTGCCAAATTTTATTTCAGTCATCACCTGAGCACGTTCATGGTGCTTTTTAAAGCATTGCACACTTACTTTTTCCCATGAGTACTGATGTTCCAAATCTCATGAGGAACCCTTTGTAGTACATTTTCAGCATCTTTGTGATTTATTTTGGCACATGATAAATGTCTAGTGCTAGCCATATCATCTGGCGCGGTACCGAGCCATACGCATTGTCTAGTTCAAGCCATATAACATGTAGATCTTGCTTTCCAGATCTTGCATGTTGAATAGCTTCCCAAATCATTGAAGCATGCCCGAGACTTCCTGGGGATCATGGAATTCTTCCCTTCTGCACGGATGTATCAACGTAACCATTATCTAGGAGGTATGTTGTTAGTCTCCTTGCCATTACGAAGAAGAATATATTTCCTTCCACATTCAGAAATGAGATCGGTCTGAACTAGTTGATTTCAGTGGAATTCTGCTTCTTTGGGATGTATACTCCGTTAGCCTTTTTTCATTCTTTACTTATGAGTCCCTTGGTCCATGCTGTTCGTATGAATTTATGGAGCTTCTTTAGAACTTCGGGGCATCTTTTGTATAGTATGTAAGGGAGACTATTCGGGTTGGTGCTGAATTACCTTTAGCTTTTCCTACGATGCTCTCTACTTCTTGTAAGGTTGGTGGGCTGCATTTGAATTTGCTGCCTGGTGCACAGGGCCACACTAGACCTTTCATCTGGTCGAGAGGTGTATGCTGATTTTTATCAGAGTATGTCTTGCTCAAATGTTCCTCGAGCACCTCTTTACCTGCTTTCAGCGTACCTGATTTTGGTTGTTTAAATAACTGCTTGGCAAACCCCAAAACAAGCTATCAAGTGGAACACAACAGGCAGAAGAAAAAGAGGCAGACCGCGTGAAACTCTGAAGAGGACATTGTTAAGAGAGGCCAAATTAACAGGCATACAATCCCTTGATAAGGTTGAAAGACTCGCCGAAGACAGGAAAAACTGGCGAACTACTTTGCGAGGCCTATGTGATGTTTAACGGCACGGAAAGGATATAAGATATAAGAAACCCGAAGGGATCTCTCTAGAAGTTCTCTCTAACGTAACTGGTTTTCCTTTTCCTTTTACATAGTCTTTCAGCTCTGCAAAGGGCATTGTGCTGGGATTATAGATGCTGCAAAACCTGTCTTAGTCCTTCCTTTTCTGATTCGTGTTCCTTCTTCAACATTTTCCAGGCATGGTTCTTCTTCTGTTTTATTGCTTCTATTTTCCTCTGTCTTCTGGACTTTCTTGGTGTTACTTTTCCTCTTTTTGTCTGTTTTGTTCCAAACTCTTTGTGGCAGTGAAGATATATGATGTTACCAAATGCTTCCAGTTTTTGTTCAAGGTTTTTCCCTCTCAGTTGTTTGTCCAATTCTTTGTATAATCCTGCGTCCAAGTTTTCCCATATGGTTTTGGCACTTGCTGGTGGGAAGTTAATTTTGTCTCTGGTCTCGTCGGAGGGCTGCATTGCCTCCCTATTCCCTGTCTCAGCCTGAATATTCTCTGTACTGTGGTTCATATCCTGACAGAGATCTTCTAATGTCTTATCTGACTGGCATCACAGTGTACTGTTGAGTTATGGGCAGCAAGGAACCACCACATATTATACTTGAAGTTAGAAATAGGGGGAAAATATCAGATCGTCCATCATTGCTTTGTGTCGTAATCATATATTTTCACAAAGGTCCGATTTCTGGAGTCTACTTACTAGATGTTATGACAAGCGTCGAATGTATAAATCGAACTCTTGTTTGGTTAGATGGAAGCAATGAGAATAGCATGTTATTTTTTCTGTCTTTTTGTTTGATTCTATGTAACATTGCTTATGCAGAAATAAATGTGTTATGAGCTATATAATATGGCTTGAATGAGACGAGGGTGGAAGAATCCAAGCATGTTTATATTTTCTGGTGATAAAAAAATTGTCAGCACCCGCCTATGTGTCTTAGATTTTGAGACGGAAAAAAAAGAATTCAGCACTGGGTGAAAGTAGGGCAGCGAAGTATTCAGCACAGTGGGGATCTGCTCTCGAGAAGTATGTAGCAGCGAAAAGGTTAACTTAGCAAGGATGTATAAAAATTACGACATGAAATTACTACTAAAAAAAAAAAAATGAAAAAAATGACGTAGTCGTGACGACTGTTGGAGAAGAAATTCCAGCGAGATCTTCCTGGACAATCTGTCTTGGAAATAATGAAACATTTCAACTAGCTCGGAAGAACATTACCACGCATCAGGAAAATCGAACAGGTGTAATAAAACAAATCACATAATTGGACAAATGTGAAACATGATCAGGCTAAAAATGAAAGGAAAACCATGCGTGCAGAATTAAGATACCTGAAGAGAATGCTAAATGTAACAAGAAGAGACAAGATAAAAAATTACAATCTTCAGACAAACGGTTGGGTTACCCGCATACAGTATAACACAGAAAATATAAGAAGAAGAATGGCAGGAAACAGAAGCATTGAAAGCTATTCCTATTTCTTTAAATAACGAATTATCTGATAATAAGACTTTTACTGTGTTGTCATTGTATGCGATTTAGTTTCATATACTTGTACACAAAACTGTCCATGTGTCACTGAAATCAGTCTGGAGTGTCTACTTAGTTTTCTTTTACTTAATGATTTTTTTCACATGATTATGTTGTAGCTAAGTGGTTAGGTGGTTGGTTTACTAATCTGGTGGTACCGGGTTCAGTCCTAGCAGTGGGAGTTTTTTCTGGTACACAAGGAAAAAATCCTTGGGATTCACCCAGACTCTAAAAATGGATACCAGAAAGTTCTGGGAAGGTAGAGCGGCCAGGCATGATACAGACCACATCACACTTTTATATGCCAAAGTTCATGGAAAATAGGACCTAACACTGCATTCTCCAATATGCATTAATAGTATGGAAACAGGAATTTTACCTTTTTTATGTTGGACGATGAAGGGAAGAGTTACAAATAATATGTACACTCATTCACTCATTAGCATGTCCCATGAGGGACTTTGCCTTCCTAACAGATCTATTGAAGCATCTCTCTTGTTAACATGATTCCCTGCTGTTGATGCTTCCATTTACAAAATCATTAACAGTATCTTGTTGCTATCTTGGCCTTGGTCTTCCTCTCTTTCTTTTTCCCATGATGTACCCATCCAAACCTGTTTTCTCTAAATTCTTATGACGTTTAATGTGTCCAAAATATTTAAGTTTTCTCTGTTTAATCTTCTTTACTAATCACCATTCTTCAATATATCTTTACTAATCAACCTTCTTGAATATAAAATTAATGTAGTATGGATATATTTGTTCTTTTTCGTGTCCTAGATATTTGAAGGACTCTTCTATAACATATACATTCAAAGGCACTTATGTGTTTACCGGTTGTTTTGTTAAATGTCAAGGTTTCACTGACATATATTGTGATGAGAAAAATCTGATAGTAAACATCATATTCATACATATACCTTATTTTCATTACATCAAGTCGTTAGTAGATTTTTTTTTCTAGATTATTTCCAGTTGTGAAATCAAAATCTCTTACACTCATAAACAATTTGGATCCAAAAACTATATATTCTGGATTTTGTGCTTATTACTTTCACATTGCTTTTCTAAATCCACGCCCTATCCACGTCACGTGTGTCATCCAAGTACATACCTGCACACAGCGAGAAATGACCTAGATTTCTGCCTACCTTGTACTGATGGTGTAAACTTCATGCCAGACTCGTGGCACACTCACAGAAACTGCTACAACTGTACACAGATACGGGACCAGGTCTTGGAGATTCTCGTCACAGAATGTACCAGAACTCACGATGCTGAGATCTTGTGTACACCTGAATACTATAGAAGAAGAGCCAGAAATGTACGTGAGCGAGACAGGTGTGAGAAGTGTTTTGAGTGTGAGCAGCCAACTCTAGCATGTCAGGGCTACCATGACACGGTCTGTTGTGGAGAACCAAAGTATGATGCTGTCAAGGACGAGTATGGACTTTTTATTTGTGATAAGCGTCCAGGTTTCTGTGGCCCTGGACATTTTCTACATTCACAAACCAGACAGTGCAAGCCCTGTCCAGCAGGCACATTTATGACAGAAGACAAACATAACATCACAGCTTGTAGAGTCTGCCAGACTCCCTCAGATAACGAAGTCATTGTTCAGTCATGTAACAGCACTAATCCGTCAGTCATTGGATGTATGGAGGGATACTTTCGAGATTCCAAAGAAGAGTTATTGACAGGTGAAATAAATTGTTTACCATGTCAGAAATGTGATCATCAGGGACGTGAATGTGATATGTATCACAGCACAGTCTGCTGTGATCACCCAGGCATGACCCTCGTGGACACAGATTCTGGTCCCTTGTGTAGACCACCTGACCAGACTAATGTACCAGAACAGGCGACAAGGAATATCAAAGGTTAGAAATCTTTGTAGAAGTTTGTTATCTTATATATATATATATATATAATTCAGGGTGAGATTGTCTGCCACAGTCATTGAGTCTTTGTTGGTTTTTGTTAGATATATAAAATGTTTATGGAGATTTCCTTAGAGTGTTTAATTTATAATTCTCGTCGTTAATATTAATCAATAAAACACAAATATCATTGCCTGCATGAACTTCTCATTTACAACTTGCACCCAGCTCATTAGTTGTTAGTTCATGGATTAAATTGCTATTATATTTTGTTTTCATTTTACGGAAAAAGAATTAAAATCAAAGTGCAATATAGCAACTAAGGCAGCCATAACTGGCAATAAAATGTAATTACACGACTGAGGACCTCCAGAACACAGAGAGTAGTGAACCCGAGACATAGATGGGACTCGATCCCACGCCTCAAATCAGAGACTGAGAGACAGACCTCGTGCTTTCCATTCAGCCAATCCTATTTCCATGTAATCAAAAACTGATTTCCATTTTGTCACATGGTCATGATGCAGGCAGCTTCGTTGAGTTTATTCTAAGGTTGTTACTGTTGTTGTTGTTGTTGTTGTTACTTCTGTTGTTGTTACTGTTGTTGTTGATATTCTGGTTGTTGTTACTGTTGTTACTATTGCTGTTACTGTTGTTGTTGCTATTATCATTGCTGCTGTTGTTGCTGTTGCTGTTACTGTTGTTGTTGCAGTTACTGTTGTTGTTGTGGTTACTGTTGTTGTTACTGTTGTCATTGTTGTTGTGGTTACAGTTGTTGTTGTTGTTGCTGTTACTGTTGTTGTTGTTGCTGTTATTGTTGTTGTTGTGGTTACTGCTGTTACTGTTGTTGCTTTTGTTGTTGCTGTTTCTGCATCTTCCTGGAACCTGATGTGATGAAAATAATTAAGAACAGCACCGTGGGTGTCGAATGGGGAGTGGGTTAATGCGGCCATGTTTTCCAGACTCGAGGTGGAGCTAAAATCTAAGGATGGGTGTGTTGGTTCTTTAGTAATTTCCACCACCCTTGGGACTCCACCAAGCTGGAGACTATAGCTACGTCTGCACCACAAACTAGACTGGAGCTGTTTCAGTGAGTACCAACAGAGAACTAGGACATGTCTTGACTGGCTGTGGTTTAGTGTCCCTGATCTTAGCATGTCAGCTATAGCTGGAAATATAACCATAAACATGACCTTTTACTACCCTCAGTCTCATTCAGTTTACTTTTGTTGATTACTCATTTCTTATCGTTAGTTCAGTGAAGCAACCATCCATGAGGTTTCTGGTACTTTACTTTCATGTTTATTTCTAAACTTGGCATTATTTATATGTATTTACTTTTCATTACAGGTGAGACTACAGCGGTCACAGACTGGCCAGTCTGTGGAGTATGTCAGTACCTTTACTCTAGTCCAGGTAACAACTCTGTCACTTGTCTACCTTGTAAGGAATGGACCTACATGGAGGAGATCAAGTGTAACCTTACTGTCTATAAAAACTGTACAGATATCAAAGATGGGAATCTTCTTTGTGTCTGTCTTCCAGGAACAGAAAACCAGCGTGATGCTGGCACTAATGACAGACTCACACTGTGGCTGAGTATTGGGAATCTGGTCGTGGTTGTTTGTACGGAAATTACAATCTTAGTTCTCTGCTGTAAACAGACATTTCAAGGGATGACTCGTAGCGTAAAACTGAGGTCGCTGCTTGTAAATCTAGTGTTTGGTTTGCGTGCTTTTCCTTTTTGTGAGTGTCAAGACTTCCCTACTCCCTAGAAATATCATTGCTGTGTGGCTAGATTTAACTGCTACTGTTTGTATCTTGGTCTCCACATTGTTCATCCTTACATTTTATTCCATTTTTGTTTACAAAAACTCAGCAAAAGAAACAGTTAAAAGACTGAATTGCTACAAGAAAGAATTTATCAGTGCAGAGATACATACAGAACAACTTTAAAGGTATGTCAATAAGTCTTGGTTTTAATATTTTGTTTAGGTGTGATACTTGTTACCTAAACATATTCATATCCAGATAAGATACTTGTTATCTAAACATATTCATATTCAGATATCTCAGATATGATACTTGTTATCAAAACATATTCATACTCAGATATGATACTTGTTATCAAAACATATTTACATTCAAATATGATACCTATTTCCTAAACATATTCAGATATGATACGCATTACCTAAATATAGTCATATTCAAATAAGATACTTGTTATCTAAACATAGTCACATTCAAATATGACACCTATTTCCTAAACATATTCAGATATGATACACATTAGCTAAACATATTCATATTCAGATATGATACATGTTACCTAAATGTACTCATATATGATACTTGTTACTTACACATAGATATGTTCAGGTGTGATTCTTGTTATGTAAATGTAGTTTCATTGACATGTCATATTTGTTCCATACAAAATGTGATACATTAACATATTTTTAAAATGTGATGCTTGTGACATAAGCACAGTTTTGCTGAGATGTGATATTTGCAACATAAACATAGGTTTGTTGAGATGTGATACTTGTCACATAAACAGTTTTACTGAGATGTGATACTTGTGACATAAACATAACAAAAGTCAGTTCATGTTCACTTACTACAGTAAGAACATAAAAGGGAGACAACCAAAGACTGTCTGACCCAGTGTCTTGTGGGAGACTCGGAACTTGGAATAGTCAAAGGTCATACATTTCATCCTCAGTTGAAATTCTTCACGCGTTCCCCGCCACTTTCCATCCATCTTCTTCTCCTAGAGCCATGTTTTGTCTATGAAGTGTACGTAGAGAGAGTACCATTCAGTCACCTTTCAACTAACATCAGCCCGTGCTGTAGAAAAAAACGCCGACGTTCCCGTCTGTGCCACACAAAAATAGCAGGTCTTGATATGTATAGGAGGTATAGTTGTAAAAGTGAATTTACAAAGTATTTCCACTTTAAAAGTATACATATTATAGATGAAAATAGTTGTAAATGTAAGACGATTTCATAAATGAAGAGTTTTGTAGGAAAAAAGAAGTAATGTGACGCTTAGATGTACAATGTTTATCATCGGTGATTTTCAGATCTACTTAATTAATGGAGAAATTTCAGTATTTATTGTGATTTCTGAAGCATAAGGACATGTCCTTTGACCCGAACTCTGTTCCTGAATGTACCCCAAGTACATCTAGACCTATTAAATGGACTGGAGAAATAGTTAGATGGTTATTTCAGACATTATTTTAGTGAGAATGCCACCATATGGCGAGATTGGACGAAAATTTGAAGCAACAAATCAGTCTATCTGGACAGAGTGTTAGGAATAATATTTTGTTGTTCATGTGTGGATTGTTTGCTTAATTCTTCAGCGAGTAGTGTGCTTGTGAACATACTCAGTGTATAAGGACAAACACAGCTCTAGCTTTTTATACGTTCTTTATGTCTCGCTTTGTCTATTCCGCTGTAAGCGATGCTCTCTTAAACCTCTATCTACCAACTCATATCGTTAGTCTGTCAGTCTGTCTTATAACTCTATCTAGCAGCTTATTTATTCAGTCTAAGGCTGACTTATAGCTATCTAGCAGCTTATTTCTTTAATCTAAGGATGACTTATAACTCTATCTAGCAGCTTATTTCTTCAATCTAAGGCTGACTTATAACTCTATCTAGCAGCTTATTTCTTCAATCTAAGGCTGACTTATAACTCTATCTAGCAGCTTATTTCTTCAATCTAAGACTGACTTACAACTCTGTCAGCTTATTTCTTCAATCTAAGGCTGACTTATAACTCTGTCTAGCAGCTTATGTCTTCAATCTAAGGCTGACTTATAACTCTATCTAGCAGCTTATTTCTTCAATCTAAGGCTGACTTATAACTCTATCTAGCAGCTTATTTCTTCAATCTAAGGCTGACTTATAACTCTATCTAGCAGCTTATTTCTTCAATCTAAGACTTTCTTATATCTCTATATAGCAACTCATTTCTTCAATCTAAGTCTGACTTATAACTCTATCTAACGGCTTATTTCTTTAATCTAAGGCTGACTTATAACTCTATCTAGCAGCTTATTTCTTTAATCTAAATCTGACTTATAACTCTATCTAGCAGCTTATTTCTTTAATCTAAGGCTGACTTATAACACTATCTAGCAGCTTATTTATTCAATCTAAGGTTGACTTATAACACTATCTAGCAGCTCATTTCTTCAATCTAAGGCTGACTTATAACTCTATCTAGCAGCTCATTTCTTCAATCTAAGGCTGACATAACTCTATCTAGCAGATCATTTCTTCAATCTAAGGCTGACTTATAACTCTTTCTAGCATCTTATTTCTTTAGCCTGTCTTATAACACTATCTAGCAGCTTATTTCTTCAATCTAAATCATACATGTATATTACTAGACAATTTTGTTTCTTCTTCTTCTTCTTCTTCGTTCGCACTGTCTGTCTATATCTGCAGTCCTGTCTCTTGGATAAATTTCACTGTTTTTTGTAACTCATGTATGGAACCGTAGAGCTTATCTTCTTTAGTGGTTTCACTGGGCCAGTAATTATTTCTCAGTGTCTCGTAGTTGATGCAGTTCTGGAGGATATGTTCCACGGTTTGGGGCACCTGGGCACATGTACATAGATTAGTAGTACCAACCTTAAACTTTGTATACATATGACTTCGGAGTCGGCTGTGTCCTGTTCGGAGACGGAAGATGGTGACTTGTTCCTTTCTGTTTAGCATGTGATAGTCATCATGTGGTGGTGTTTGTGGCTTCCTGTAGGTTTTTATCATGCTTTTCTTCTGATTATAGGTGACTGGTATGTCTGGTTGCTCTATTTCAGTGCCCTCTTTGGCCAGATGGTCAGCTTTCTCATTGCCTGGTATCCCACAGTGGGAGGGAATCCATTGCAAAGTGACTCCATGTTGTAAGCCAATTTTTGACAAGGCATCCTTAAGGTCTGGTAGTTTGTTGCACTGAAGAGCCTCCAGTACTGATCTTGCATCTGTGAGAATTACTACAGGACATGTATCAATTCTGGAGTCTGATAGTTTTTCAACTGCAGCAATAATTGCCCTAACTTCTGCATCAAAGTTGTTGCAGTATTTACCAGTGGGTATGGAAATCTTGTCAATGGTGTTGTTTGGATATTCAATATATGCTCCTGCCCCACCATTCTTTATGGCATTATGTGCAGATCCATCTGTATACACACGTATCCAGGTGTCACATGGATATTTGTCATCTAGAACACTAAGTGTGGCTGTTGATCTTACAAGACTGCTCTGCATCTCACCATTCTGCACACCTTTCACTTCAGTCTGAATAGTTATTTGTGTATAATCTGCTTCTTTCCATGGTGTATGCTCTGGTACAGATGATAATGGAGTGACTACAGTTGGAAGGTCAGGTATCAGCTTACGCATACGCTTGGCCTGATGAATGAAGCTGCTTCTTTTAAGCCGTCCTAATGCCAAGTTATTGAATCTCTCCTTCAGGGGATGGCTTACAGAGCTAAGGAATTTTTCTCCCATGGTCATGACCTTTGTGTCTCTACGTTCCTTTAGCGGTTGAACACCAACTATTTTCTGCATTTCTACTATTGGTGTGGACCTCATGGCACCTGTGATAATCCGTAGTGACTGATTTTGAACCTTGTCTAGATTATGCAGCGTAGTGTTTGATGCTGTGCACCAAGATGTTGAGCCATATTCTAAATGTGGTAGAATACTTTGCTGATATACATTCTTGAGGATTCTTTCACTAGCTCCCCATGTAGTCCCACTCAATTTTCTTAATATGGCTAGTTTTCTTCTGGCTTTTGCTTCTGCACTGTTGATGTGTTGCTTCCAAGTCAGTTTTGAGTCAAGAGTCACTCCTAAGTAAGTGGGTTGGTTGTCCATCCTTAAGGGTATTTCATTTACAAAGATCTTACCTGCTTTCTGTTTAGATGAGAGGGTGAACAGAGTGGTGCTTGATTTCTCTGTGTTGATACTTACACACCATTTGTTTGTCCATGATGTCAAGATGTCTGCTGCTCTTTGGAGTCTCTGTGTAGCAACTGTCGCATATTCATCTGTACACCACATGACCAGATCATCTGCATACAGTGCTGCTTTGATTCCATAGGGAAGTTCCTTGACCAGGTCATTAATGAATACAAGGAATAGCATAGGCGAAAGGACTCCTCCTTGTGGTACACCGTGCCGAAGAAGTACTTTCTGGCTTTTGTGTCCATCCATTACTACTCTAGCTCTTCTATTGTGTAAATAGGACTTTATCCAGTTGTACAGTCTTCCATTCACATTGCAGTTTCTTAGTTTCCACAACAGACCTTTTTCCATACTTTATCAAAGGCTTTCTTCAGGTCTATCCATGCTGCTAGTGCAAGGTTTTTCTCTTGGAATGCATCCTCAATCTCTTGAGAGAGATAGGTCACTTGATCTTCCGTACTGTAGTACTGCCTAAATCCTGCTTGCTGTGGAACGAGAAGGTTTTCACTTTCTAGGTACCATTTTAGCCGCAGGTCAATGATGCGTTCCATCGTTTTGCATAGGCAGCTATTGAGACTGATTGGCCTGTAGCTGGAGGCAGTATCACTGTTTTTCCCTGGTTTTAGCAGTGGTACCATGCTTGCTTCCTTCCAGATTTGAGGTAACTTACCTGTGCTCCAGCACATATTGAAGATATCCAACAGCTTTCCCATTGCTGCCATTCCCAGGTTCTTGATCATTTCATTGGACACTCCATCTGGTCCTGGTGATTTCCTTGGTTTCAGTTTACTAACTGCTAGGTCTAACTCACTGCGTGTGATTGGTGCATCCATGACCTCCACTTTTCTGACTTGTTCCTCCTCTTTCTGTGGCTCGATGCGCACTGTACGCTCCTTCTCTGGATGGATATCAATGTTGCAGTCCTGTGCAAACATGCGAGCAAAGTGATCTGCTACCTGCTTACCTGTAAGAGTTTTCCCATCCTCTATTAGTGTAATCTTTGTACTTCTTCCAGTACTCTCATCATTTAACTGTTTGATTAGTTTCCATAGTTTCCTTCCATCCTTTTCAAATTTTAGGGACTCTGTTTTCTCTCTCCAACTTTCCCGTCTGGCTTGCAGCTTTGCTCTCTGAAATTTGGCCTTAGAATGTTGGTAATTATTGTGGTGTTCTTGGCATGGTCTATTTTCTGCTTGCTTTCGAGCTGCTTCCACGTCATCATGGAGTTTTCCCAGCTCACTAGACCAGTATGGTTTATAGTCCCTGCGAGCTCCTCTGGGAATGGTTTCACAAGCGGCCTGAAGGATACAAGCATTGAATTCCTTCACTATGCTGTTAATATCCTTACCTTCTATGGACAGCTGTCCCACCAGGATACCTGTACGATGTCTGTACATTGTCCAGTTTGCTTTTTTATAATTCCATCTGGGGAGAGGGTTACTGGTGTTAAGGAGTTCATTTTCTATTGTCAGGAAGACTGGTCGATGGTCGCTACCTCCAAGTTGTTTTCCAACTTCACGTGTAATGTTCCACTTCAGATCTGGAGAGTGGAATGCCAGATCTGGTGTTGATTTTGTATGCCAAGCCCTTGAGTAAAATGTTGGGGCATCCATTGGCTGGTTGATCAGGAGAAGTCCATTATCATCCTGCCAGCTCTCAACTTCCTCTCCTCTCTTGTCTATGTGGTCATAGCCCCAGCTCTGGGAATGACTGTTAAAATCACCACAGACCATCAGTCTCTCTTTGTGTGGGATTGTTCCTAAAGCAAGTGGGCGGTCATTAGGACAGTAATAGTTAAGGAGGTGGAAATCTGTATTACTACTTTTTAGATGGATCATCTGGTATTCGGCTCCTTCCATGTACACTCCCACCTGACATGCGCTGATGTTATTCTTAACAAGTGTGAGTACTCCTCCTTTTCTTCTGTCCTGTCGGTCTGATCTAAAACACTGGTAGCCTCTGATTTTAAAGGCGGCATCTTTGGTTAGGTGTGAGTCCTGTATGCAGCATATACTTACCTGCTCTGCAAAAAGTATGTTCTCTAGTTCAACCTTTTTGCTATAGCCATCTCTAACACTGCTGACACCCTTAGCATTCCACTGCATTATTTTAAGTTCTTGCTTTTTGGCTGTTTTCTTCTGTTGTATTTTTTGGCCAGTAGCTCTACTCTCATGTCTCCTGACTCCACAAGACGAACTGAGAGGACCTCCAGTAGCATTGGGTGGACCCTTTCGAGGAAGGGGGCCCGGCACTGCACCTGTCTGGTTAGTCTTCACAGGGCGAGCACCATGTTTGAAAACTGTAGATATAGACATTTCATTAGCGATAATGCGTGTTACCCTGATTTTTGCGATGCGCCTTTTGGCTGGGTAACTCCGACTTCAGCACCTTTCCTTGCTAGGGCAGACTGTGGTCTTGCTCGGACTGCCATGAAGACAGTGTGGCTGGCCTGGCCAAAACTTTGTTTTCCAGCCTCTGGTGGCTGTACTTAAGCCCCTTCTCCATGTCAGATGGTTTGAGACAGTTCCACAAAGACACTCCGACTCTGAGATGAGGAATCTGATGAGTGCTTCAATGATATCCATTCCCCGCCACCTATAGTCTACTGGCTCTGTTTTGTTTACATCATTCTGATAGCCATTGTTGTAAAGACCCATAGGCTTGTCACGTCCTGGATTCATTGGTTTCACACCAGACTTCCCTCATCCCCGCCAGAGATCTCCATGTCCCCATCCGTCCACCAACCTGACATTACATTTTGCAAAAATAACAATTACAATTACAATTAGTGTTGATTGCTACAAGTTTCTGGGCTACAGAGGTAGGTCAGAGTTTTTAAGCAAACAGATCTATGTTCCCTGTCTCACAGACACTGTGTTAAGATAAGTGTGCTCTTAACACAGTTGTTCCCAGGGGACAATTTTGTTTAAATATGGACATAACTTTTAAGAATCATATGTCAGAAATGTATAAGTTGATTAAATATTGTGATGCAATAAACAAAAACATATATTATCATAACATAAATATCTCCTTTATTTTCTTCATCAGATCTGATGGTAAAATCATGGAACTCCCATTCTCTGAATCAAA